>CM053032.1:278476142-278486142 GCA_028564925.1 Lithobates sylvaticus
CAGAACAATGCGATTTGTACGAGTCATAATATGCGAGTTTGTAATTAGACCCGAGGCCCGGCTAGCCGAACGTTTATCTCACAATGGCTGAAAGAACCCAACTGGACCCTCCGAGTACAACGACTTCTCATACAAACAGAACTTCAACGTCTACTCAATCCTATTGTTCTGCAGAAAAGTCACTTCAACTTTTTTAAGCTCCTAGAAGTTATTAGCAATTTATTTATTTTTTCTGCTCCAGCTAAATCGTGTTCATGCACACTACTTTTAGGCTATTTTATCTTTTTTTTATTTATTTTTGTTTCAATGTCTAGGAACAGAAAACAATCTTTTGTAGAGTTTCCTGTAGTATTTTTTATTTTATTTTTTTTAACCGAAAGGGTGCTCCCAAATGCTACTAATAGCATTTTTTTGCGCTTTTCCCCCTTTTTTTTTTTTATTTTTTTATTTTTTTTCCATTTTACCGCAAAAATGCTAATAAAATGCTAATTGCTCCTAAAACACTGCTAAACCATTACTACAAAGAGCTATTGCCAGTGTTTTCTATCCAGTGTATTTTCCAGCATTTCTTTTTATTTTTTAATTTTTTAGCTAAAAAAAATATAAATAAATAAATGCTAGTGTGCATGGTGGCTCCATGCAGCAAACTAGCATTTTTATTTATTTTTTTTAAAGTTTCTAGAAGCTGTTTTTATTAGTGTTTGTTTTATTTATTTTTTTGCTCCCAGAAGCTACATAGTCTATGCACACTACTTTGGGCTATTATCATCATTTTTGACAGCTCCTCTGTTTAGATTAGAAGCAGAAAATTGTTTTTTGGGGCGTTTTTTCCAGTCTAAATGCTACTAACAGCGTTTTTTATTTTTCCTTTTTGCTGCAAAAATGCTAACATTCCTACAAAAGGCTATTGCCAGTGTTTGTTTTTTTTTTTTTATCCAATTTTTTTATTTTATTTTTTTCCCAGCATTTGAATTTTTTTTTTTTTTTTTTTTTTGAGATTTAAATATTAATCAATTTTAGAATGTATTAATAAATGAAGGGTGGCTGTAGTAGCTGGAGTAAAAGGTTGGGCCTCATGCACACTGTGGGGGAGATTTACTGAAGTGCTCGGAATCTGGTGCAGCTCTGCATGGGAGCCAATCGGCTTCATCCATTTAGCCCTGGTTCACATTGATGCGATTTGACATGGCAAATGGCAGCGTCCAAATTGGTGCGGAGCCACAAAAGTTGTTTCTGTACTTTTGACGATTTGGTGGTGCGATTTTTTTTCTTTTTTTTTTTTTTCCATTGACATCTGTGTAGAAACCCGCACAGATGTCTCTGAAATCGCCCCCCCCCCCCCCCCCCCCCCCGAAGTCAGGACTGATGTGGGAATAAAATTGTGTGAGTTCAGGAGAACTCATATGATCTCATTATCGCAGTCGGTGTGACTCTGGGCTTAGGCTGGGCTCACACCAGTGCGACTTGGATGATCGTTTCCCTGCATCCAATTTGCATGACAGGAGATTGTGAGCGGCTCTCTATGGCGCTCTCTGCAGCGGCTCCGGTGCGCATTGCACAGAAGTCCTGTGTTTTCTGGTCCGTTTCAGGTCCGAATTCAGCCAAAAATTCGGACCTGAAATGATGACTCGAGATGGACCCCGACTCCCCCCCCCCCCCCCCCCCCCCCCCCCCCCCCCCCCCCCCCCCTTGCTGTGAGCGGCTCCGTTCCTCGGTGTGAACTCGGTCTAAAGATTTGACAATAAGCCCACATTCACATTGGGCCTGATTGTGATTTACACGTCAAATCGGTGGCTATTACCGGCAACAGAAGTATTACCGGAAATTCCAAAAGTAGTTCCTGTGATTCTTTTGGCAACTTCAGGGTTGATTTTTGTGCATAGACATCTGTGCATGAACCCGCCCAGAGGGCTGTCAAATCGCATTTCCGGTTTGATATCATGCGATTTGAGGTGAAGGTTTTTCTATCCCGCATCGTCATGAACCTGGAAGCTGATTGGTTTCTGTGCAGAAGGCACTTGATGTTTTTGTTTGTTTTTTTGTTTTTCTCCTACAGGATTTTAGCAGTAGCAAAAACATGGTAAAAAGCCGTATTTATGTGCAATCACAAGCTTTACCACGCGTTCCATAGTACCATAATAGTACCATACACCTGCACTAATATTGGCTTCTGTATTTCTGTGGAGATGGGCTCAGCACAGTTTAAGTGGATTTGTGCTAAATAATGAACAAGGGAGGGAAAGTGGAGCCGCTTTTTTCTGGTTGCTATTGGTAATCACCCCCCCACCATTGTAATGAGGTTCATACAGAAGTTTCACTCGGGTCCCCCTCGGGGCTCCTCTGGGATGTGTATTGGACTTTATTGTTTTGTATTTATGTAAAATTCCTCTAACTTTTGTGATGGCCCCCCTGCCGGGTCTTCTCACTTCCACTGGAGGAATTGTATAGCCAACACTTTTTACTGGTAGTATTAGAAAAAAAAATACATTTTTGAAAAGTAGAAATGTGTGTGTAATAATATAGTTTATTTATTAGTGTGTGTGTATGTATGTATGTGTATATATATATATATATATATATATATATATAATATATATATAATATCTCTATCTATCTATGCTTTAAGCTGCAAATGCCAAACAGTGAAAAATCACCCAAAAAGTATTTAAATTAATGTTTGTCATGCGATCGAACTACTATAAAAAAAAAAGGTTAAAGACAGAATTAATTTACTGTTAAATTTTTCACTTATGTTTTTGATTTTTTTTTTATTTTTTTTTTTTTTTATAGTGCAAAGCTTGCGCATTCTGATTGTAAGAATTATTAGGTGAATATATTGAGGGGTTTTTTTTTTTTTTTTATTTATTTATTTTACGGCTCTGTACGCAGCGCTGTGCGTCCTTCCATAGATGACGATGCACCTGTGTTCTGATCAGTAAAAGGACGTTGGTTTTTACTCCCATGTGCAAGAGGCCCAATGCTGACGCAAAATCCATTCTCCCCAGTATGGCGGAGTGCTGATATTTTCGGTTGTACTGGTGGCTGTATGCGGCACCTGTGGCTCCCTGAGAGCGGGAAAGCACCAGAGATCCTACAATGGAGGACTTTGCGGCCTCCAGGCCTCTGTGTTTGAGGCCGCAATGTCTGATGGATGTTTGCACAGCGCAATCCCTTTAGAATGATCCCATCGTGTGCCACAAAATAGTGCATTTGTATTTTTTTTTTTTTTTTTTAAGTAGCGCATTTAAATGAATAGGCTGTGTTGGTGGGAAAATGTACCCAATACATATTCTATTCATATTATCTATGAATATATCATTTTTGTTCTAAATTTGTCTCGGTATGGAGTTTGGGTTTGTCTGGTGGGGGGGGACATTAGATTCCCCCTCGTCCCAGGCTGTCCAACACCTTTCTTTCTTTCTTTCTTTCTTTCTTTCTTTCTTTCGCCTTTCTTTCTTTCTTCTTTCTTTTCATTTCTTTCTTTCTTTCTTTCTTTCTTTCATTCTTTCTTTCTTTCGAAATTCAATTTGGATTCGTACGACTTTTTGTAACAATTATGAATGTTCGTTGTGCTCAGGGGGGGGCTCCCCGCATCCCTGTGCTCAGGGGGGGGCTCCCCGCATCCCTGTGCTCAGGGGGGGGCTCCCCGCATCCCTGTGCTCAGGGGGGGGGCTCCCCGCATCCCTGTGCTCAGGGGGGGGGCTCCCCGCATCCCTGTGCTCAGGGGGGGGGCTCCCCGCATCCCTGTGCTCAGGGGGGGGGCTCCCCGCATCCCTGTGCTCAGGGGGGGGGCTCCCCGCATCCCTGTGCTCAGGGGGGGGGCTCCCCGCATCCCTGTGCTCATGGGGGGGGGGGGGGCTCCCCGCATCCCTGTGCTGTGCCCATTATGAGGGGCTCCCCCCCCCATTCCTGTGCTGTGATGACTTCCTGGGTTTTTAACTTCATCATAACGAATAATCGTAATAACGATTGAATCTCCCATCGACTACCAGTCTCTCCCACTCCCATATTAAAAAAGGTCATTTTTTCCCAACCCCCCCCCTCCCCCCCCCCCCCCCCCCCCCCCCCCCCCACTCAGTAGCAGAAGAAAACCTCTGCTCAAAAAAACTCCAGTCGCATTTCCATTGTAACGGAATTTGGATCCGAAATTCGTAAACGAAACTTCGTACAAAAATTCGAAAGCGCAGCAATTCGTATTTCGGATCCTCCCGAATGTACGGAAACTAATCGCACATGTCTACACTACGGTCCACGGAATGCTGTTTCCTATGGATGTAGTTCACATCTGTGCGTGTTTTTTTTTTTTTTTTTTTTTTTTATGGAAAGGGTCGGACTTTTTTTCATGCAAAGTGCAGCATTTTGCATGTAATAGAAGTCAATGGACCCGCATCCAAAATGCAAGTACTGCGTTTTTTTTACACTGTATATAGCTGGTTGCTAAGCAACCACAGTGAAAAAAGTTCAAAACTCGGCAAAAACGCATGTCCAAAAACACGGCAAGTACCGCAAAAAAGCACTGCAAAAACGCTGAAAAGCAAAATGCATAGATGTGAATTGAGCCTTAATCGACTCCGTTATTGATGATTGCGCTGGTTCGGATCCATGCAGGTGCGGGACTGCGTGCAAATTGCTTTCCTGCACCAAAAATGCGCCGGTGTTGGCGGACACGCTGGGATGCCATTAGTTTAGATCTCGCATCTATAAGGGGCTCATAGTCTCATCCTCTGTGATGTCTCCTTGAAGGGGATGTGATGTGATGGGATTCACACTTATCGCATTTTTTTAATGCATTTTGCAGATTTGCACTACAGAACGTGTTCCATAGGAGACCATGTTGTATGGACTGTAGTGCAAAAAGCACAATAAAAATGCCATAGGAGTAAATGCAGCCTTATAATTGGACGCTGTGTCTTTAAATGTCCCAATTCAATCCTTTGTACACAATGTTACATTTTTGTATCTTTTCAAACCTTTTTCAAAAATAAAGTTGGAGGTTACCCCCCCACAGCCTTACAATGTCACTCCACCAACGTGACCCCCCACCTTACAATGTCACCCCACCAATGTGACCCCCCCCCACAGCCTTACAATGTCACCCCACCAATGTGACCCCCACCCACAGCCTTACAATGTCACCCCACCAATGTGACCCCCCCCAACCTTAGACCATTTGTCACCAGAACAGGTGTCCCCATTGGAAGGTCCCCCCCCCCCCCCCCAATCTTTGCCTGTTTGTTCTGCTGACGCCAATTTTTTGATTCTCCCGCCACTTTCGGCCCCCAAAACCGTTTCCTCCAAATTTCATAATGGGATTCCATATTAATGACATTGTGACACTCTCCATACATGATGGATCTCATTATCTCCCATCACACAATGGGATTTGTGATCGATAATAAAATGAATTTAAAAAAAGCCGCACCCGCCAATTCCATCCATTGTACGATCTCCGGATCGATTTAGATTCAGCTGTGGCGGGGGTTCTATTAATCACTTCTGAGAGATTGATTAAAGATCTGATTGGCACTAAAATCAATGAGATGGATAATAGATCTCTTTTTTTTTTTTAACGGTTTACATTAATAACCGATCGATAGGAAGTTGGGGGATTAATATGTTACTTTAGCGGATGATGAATCGCTTGTTTGTAGTTCATATATAGATCACTAATAGTGGGGTCCCCCATCGGGGTCGGCGCCCCCCAGTATCTCAGCTCTACAGGGGGGGGGGGGGGGGGGGTCGGTGGAAATTGCTAAAAATTGAGACTTTTTTTAATTATATGTTCAGGGTGGACAGGGCCGGTGCTACCACTAGGCAAACTAGGCAGCCGCCTAGGGCGCCCTGTTGCCGGGGGGCGCCTGGCCACTGGTGTTCCTACTCTCTTCTCTCTGCAGCAAGCAACTAAGTCTCAGCATCAGCAGGCAGCCGCCACTCCATTCGCAGATTGTGCCAGAGGCGCAGCGGCGGTGGAGGACTGTGTCTGTCTCCAGTCTCCCGAATGAATTGAAGCAAGCAAACATTCATTGATGAGCACTGGTAGGCTGCATTGATTGGTGCTGGTGAGGCTGCATTAATTGGCGCTGGTAGGTTGCATTTGATGGGTGCTGGTGAGGCTGCAATAATGGGCGCTGTTGAAGCTGCATTGATGGGCACTGGTAGGCTGCATTGATGGGTGCTGGTGAGGCTGCATTAATGGGCGCTGGTGAGGCTGCATTAATGGGCGCTGGTAAAGCTGCATTAATGGGCGCTGGGGAGGCTGCATTGATGGCCACTGGTAGGCTGCATTAAAGGGTGCTGGTGAGGCTGCATTAATGGGCGCTGGTGAGGCTGCATTGATGGAAGCTGGTAGGCTGCATTTGATGGGCACTTCATTAAAAAGGTGGGATATACAAGGGCATGGCAAAGGGGGTGGGGTCAGGGGTGGAGCCAGGGGGGGCGGCAAAATTAGGTTTTGCCTAGGGTGTCAAAAATCCTTGCACCAGCCCTGAGGGTGGATTTACCCCCCTCCTCCTCCCGTGGAGCAAATAATACAATATATAAAACTTCTGTTATAGCAGCCCCCCAAATATCGGGGTTCAGGTACGAGGCGCCCCCCCCCCACAGATCCATACATGTGATCGGGCAGTGCAAAAGCTGCAGCACCGACACCTGTTATAAGCACTGCGAGCGATCTCAGTCGGTGATCTGATCTAATGACCGATGTGTGTCCGGTGATGAGAGCTGCTCCTGGGCTCCGTGTACTGTCCGCACTGTACTCTGCCCCCCCCCCTGTCTGCAGTCCGCACTGTACTCTGTCCGCACTGTCCTCTGCCCCCCCCTGTCTGCAGTCCGCACTGTCCTCTGCCCCCCCCTGTCTGCTGCAGTCCGCACTGTACTCTGCCCCCCCCCTGTCTGCTGCAGTCCGCACTGTACTCTGCCCCCCCCCTGTCTGCTGCAGTCCGCACTGTACTCTGCCCCCCCCTGTCTGCAGTCCGCACTGTACTCTGCCCCCCCTGTCTGCAGTCCGCACTGTACTCTGCCCCCCCTGTCTGCAGTCCGCACTGTACTCTGCCCCCCCCCCTGTCTGCAGTCCGCACTGTACTCTGCCCCCCCCCCCCCCTGTCTGCAGTCCGCACTGTACTCTGCCCCCCTGTCTGCAGTCCGCACTGTACTCTGCCCCCCCTGTCTGCTCCCTGTCCTGCACAATGCAGATGGTGACAGTTTTTAAGTTGGTGACAATTGTGTACATGATGTATATAATGTCCTGGTCTGCCGCGATGCAGGTCGGATGGGAAGTCGGTGATAAGTCGGCGGGTTCTGGGAATTCTCTTATCTCTGCGCACAGGAGAGACCATGAAGAAGCATTCTCAGTATCACTTGTCCGGGGGCCAATTACACCCCCCCCCCCCCCCCACACATGTCTTCACTAGGGGGGGAGGGGGGTCTGACCAAAATGTCTCCAGATCGATCAATGTGTCATCTTCATCCAACTAATCCCAGAGGGGACCCCCGACCTGATCCCACCATGTGTACCCCCATATAACGTACATATACGATGTATCCTCCTATATACTACAAGGTCCCAGCTCTGTATATATGTATATATATATATATATATATATATATATATATATATATATATATATATATATATATATATAATATATATATATATATATATATATATATATATATATATATATATATATATATATATATATATAATGTATCCTCCTATATACTATATAGTACAAGGTCCCAGCTCCGTATATATAATGTATCCTCCTATATAGTACAAGGTCCCAGCTCCGTATATATAATGTATCCTCCTATATACTATATAGTACAAGGTCCCAGCTCCGTATATATAATGTATCCTCCTATATACTACAAGGTCCCAGCTCTGTATATATAATGTATCCTCCTATATACTATATACTACAAGGTCCCAGCTCTGTATATATAATGTATCCTCCTATATACTATCTAGTACAAGGTCCCAGCTCTGTATATATAATGTATCCTCCTATATACTATCTAGTACAAGGTCCCGTCTCGTATGAATAAAACAAATAAATGTACACAGCCTCTGTATATAATCCGTCCTGTGCACCCTCCTCCATGTGCCCGGGTACACAGTATATGGGGGCGTTGGGTGGGTATAGGAGGCTAGATTGGTGGGCACACATATGGGTGTTGGGTTGGTGCTGGGTACACAGTATATGGGAGGAGGGATGCTGGGCACACAGTGCATGGGGGTGTTCGGTAGGGGGTGGGTATAGTAGGTTGCTGATGGGCATATATATATATATATATATATATATATATATATAGGGGTATAGGAGGTCAGGTTGGTACATGGCACACAAGTAGGGGGGGGGGGGGGGTACAAGAGGTTAGGTGCTGGACACGCAGGATGGCTACGTATAGATAGGTTGGTGCTGGGTACAAATTATATATATATATATATATATATATATATATATATATATATATATATATATATATATATATATATATATATATTCTCCAGCACCTAACCTCCTATACCCCCCCCCCCAAATATATGTGCCCACTGCCCAGCACCAACCTAACACCCCCCATATACATTTGTGCCCAGCACTTACCTATCCTGAGTGTAAGTGCCCAGCACCGACCTAACCCTCCTATACCATATATATATATATATAATGGGGTGTTGGGTCGGTGCTGGGCACGCATATATATATATATGGGGGTGTAATGGGGTGTTGGGCCGGTGCTGGGCACACACATATATGGGGTGTTGGGTCGGTGCTGGGCACTGAGTACATTCTCTGTATACAGTCACCTGTATACTGTCAGGTTGTCATTCTCTACACACTCCTCAGATGTCTCTGCAGGTTGATGGGCTGTGATTGGGCAGCCTGGGGCCGTGGGCGGGGCCAGCGCAGCATTATGTGTACAAACACATGCGGAGGCAGCCAATGAGGGACGAGCCTTGGCGCTGAATATACATGTCCTCTCAGCCAATAGGAGCGCGGCAGGGCCCTTAACAGGCAGAGCAGGCTGCAGATGAGAGTAGTTGTTGGAGAAAGTTGTGGAGTGATCATTGCGGAGTTCTCTGGATTGCCCCTGGACTGCCCCCGGAGTGCCCCTAGTGCCCAGCCTGCCCCCGGAGTGCCCGGACTGCCCCTGGTGTCAGGATGAGTGTGGCATTCGCCCTCCCCCATGCAGAGGACAAGCACATCGGAATGGTGTCGGTGAGTGTCCCCGGTGGTGTCGGGGGGTTTGTGGAGGGATTTTGGGGCTCGGATGGAAATGATCTCCTCTGTGGGGTCCAGTCGGAGATTCGGGTCGGTGCGACATTTTTCATTTCACTTCGGGGAAAGTTTATTTTTTTATTTTTTAAAACTTTTTAGAAAGTTTGGGAAAAGTTTAGCAAATTGTCGGGAATTTTGTAGCCGAATTATTTCGTGCCGAGTTCTGTCTGCAATTTAGTTTTTTATTATATATTATTTGCATTACCGGACAATGTCGCAGACAGAACTCTGATTTGCAGGAAAAGTTTAGCAAATTGTCGGAGATTTTCATGGCGGCAACTCCGGTCCGATCAGCCCGCAAAAGTTTGTTTTCTTTGGTAGGGATTTTATTTTTATTTTATTTATTTTTTTGTACCAAATTTCTTTGCATTAGACTTCCGTCTGCGACACTTTAACTTTTTTTATTTGCACCGAATTTATTTAATTGCATTTTTGGGCTGTAAAGTGTCGCAGACAGAACTTTGTGTCTGGAAGCTGGTGGTGTTTGTCGCACGGACTGGTTCTGCAGGTTTCCATAGATCTGAGCGATGTTGATCTGTCTGTGTATGTCTGGAGGTCTCATCTCTCTTTTTCTCTCCCCCCCAGGAGCTGAACATAGAGGAGATCCCCTATCCCATCATGGACGTTTGCTCCATCAAGAAGGAAGACGATTTGAGCAACTACGTGGACTTGGATTTTATTTTGTCTCACACGAGCAGCGGTCAGCCCGCAGGTGGCCA
>CM053032.1:278491142-278598642 GCA_028564925.1 Lithobates sylvaticus
AATCACATCAGTCTCTGTACCAGAGGAGCTTACACTCTAAAGTCCCCCCCCCCCACTCCCCCCCCCCCACAGTCACACACTTGTATTAATAATAATAATATTACACCCCCAACCCCCCCCTCCCACCCCCCCCCCATATTATACATTTTATATAGCGCTGACATATACCGCAGTGCTGTCCTCATTCTTTGGGGCTTATTTATAATAGTGAAGTAGAAGAGGGCGAGTAATGAGCGGAGTCAGTCCTTCCGCGGCTCTGCGTTCTGCTATAAGCGATGAATATGGAGGATCCTCTTGGGGGGGGGGGGTATATTTGGTGATATGGAGGATCCTCTGGGGGGGGGGGATAAATTTGGTGATATGGAGGATACTATCGGGGGGGGGGTATATTCGGTGATATGGCGGATCCTCTCGGGGGGGGGGGGGGGATAAATTTGGTGATATGGAGGATACTATCGGTGGATCCTCTCGGGGGGGGGGGGGGGGGGGGTATATTCGGTGATACGGCGGATCCTCGCGGGGGGGGGGGGGGGGTATATTCGGTGATATGGAGGATATTCTGGGGGGGGGTATATTCTGTGGTATGGAGGATACTCTCGGGGGGGGGGGGGGGGGGGGGGGGTATATTCGTGATGTGGAGGATACTCTGGGGGGGGGGTATATTCAGTGATATTTGGGGTGTGACTCTCGGTAATAACCTCTGCGCCTCTTTCCAGAGGACAACACTGATACTGGGAGGGGGGGTGGGGGGGCGCTGATAAGGCAGCACAACTGATCCTGTAGTACTGGGCCCAGGCCTCATCAGCTAAACGTGGGGGGCCTTTATTCATTTCTGCCTAGATTAATAATTTCTACTAGACCCCCCCCCCCCCTCCTACTTGCCAAAGCTTAAATTACATTTCCCTGGGCCCCATCAAATCAATACAGGCATACCCCACTTGTATGGATGTGGGGGCAGAGAAGAGACTTTTTTAGAAAATTTTCGGGGTGTAGGCGGATAAAGTCAGTTCTGCGGCATCTCGGGGTGGGGGGGGGGGGCTGGACGGGGCCCTCTAACAGCAGCCCTGCTGATACTTCAGGATACAATCCAATGTACACAAAATGGCAACATTGAATAGATTCCCACACGGAGCTCCTGTGTGGACACTGCGGCCCTCTGGGGGGCTCCACCTCCTATACAGTGGGATACACAACACTGATGAATCTCCTGGAACAATCCTGTGTGCTTCGTGCTCCCAGGACCAATAGGAATTCAGTGCTGACATTCTACTGTGACACTTTTCACCAACAAAAACAAGATTTGGTACACCCCCCCCCCCCTCATATTGCCCATCTCCTGCTCAGAACCAGCGCTGTACTGATCCACCAACACCGGGATTGTTGTAGGGATCAGCGTGCCTCAGATGCTAAAAATGCCGCCACATTCCGGATTCCTCACATCTCTTCATCAGATCTCTTTATAACATCCATCAAAGGGATGTGAGGAATCCTGGAAGCTGCATATCTAATAAGGTGGGATTCCAGCGTATACCCAACTCACCCTAAAACTGCCCCCCCCCAATAACTGCCAACTAACCCTAAAACTGCCCCCCCCCCAATAACTGCCAACAAACCCCAAAGGGAAACATTAGAAGTGAGTCGGAGACGCGCTTTGTAAATCTGATATGGAGGATACTCTCGGGGGGGTGGGGGGTATATTCGGTGATATGGGGGGTGGGGGGTATATTCAGTGATATGGAGGATACTCTTGGGGGGGTGGGGGGTATATTCGGTGATATGGAGGATACTCTTGGGGGGGTGGGGGCTATATTCGGTGATATGGAGGATACTCTTGGGGGGGGGGGGGGTGGGGGTATATTCGGTGATATGGAGGATACTCTTGGGGGGGGGGGGGTATATTCGGTGATATGGATGATACTCTCGGGGGGGGGTATATTCGGTGATATGGAGGATACTCTTGGGGGGGGGGGGGTATATTCGGTGATATGGAGGATACTCTTGGGGGGGTGGGGGGTATATTCGGTGATATGGAGGATACTCTTGGGGGGGGGGTGGGGGGTATATTCGGTGATATGGAGGATACTCTTGGGGGGTGGGGGGTATATTTGGTGATATGGAGGATACTCTTGGGGGGTGGGGGGTATATTTGGTGATATGGAGGATACTCTTGGGGGGGGGGGGGTATATTCGGTGATATGGAGGATACTCTTGGGGGGGTGGGGGGTATATTCAGTGATATGGAGGATACTCTTGGGGGGGGGGGGGGATGGGGGGGGGGGGGGGGGTGGGTATATTCGGTGATATGGAGGATACTCTTGGGGGGGTGGGGGGTATATTCGGTGATATGGATGATACTCTCGGGGGGGGGGGTATATTCGGTGATATGGAGGATACTCTCGGGGGGGGGGGGGTATATTCGGTGATATGGAGGATACTCTTGGGGGGGTGGGGGGTATATTCGGTGATATGGAGGATACTCTTGGGGGGGGGGGTATATTCGGTGATATGGAGGATACTCTCGGGGGGGGGGTATATTCGGTGATATGGAGGATACTCTCGGGGGGGGTATATTCGGTGATATGGAGGATACTCTTGGGGGTGGGGGGTATATTCGGTGATATGGAGGATACTCTTGGGGGGGTGGGGGGTATATTCGGTGATATGGAGGATACTCTCGGGGGGGGGGGGTATATTCGGTGATATGGAGGATACTCTTGGGGGGGTGGGGGGTTATATTCGGTGATATGGAGGATACTCTCGGGGGGGGGGGGGGGGGGGGGTGTAGAATCATCTGATTCTGTTTGAGGCTTAGAAATTGCAAATTTTCAATAAAAATATTTGAAAAAATAACATTCTAAGCGGAATTACAAAATAAAGGATCAGAATTTATATAAAGTATAGTGTGTGTGCTGTACGTATCTGACAAAAGTAAGTACACCCCTCAGTGACATTCATGTGACAACACTGAAGAAATGACACTTGTCTACAATGTAAAGTAGTGAGTGTACAGCTTGTATAACAGTGTAAATTTGCCGTCCCCTCAAAATAACTCAACACACAGCCATTAATGTCTAAACCGCTGGCTACAAAAGTCAGTACACCCCTAAGTGAAAATCTTCAGATTGGGCCCAAAGTGTCAATATTTTGTGTGGCCGCCATTATTTTCCAGCACTGCCTTAACCCTCTTGGGCATGGAGGTCACCAGAGCTTCACAGGTTGTCACTGGAGTCCTCTTCCCCTCCTCCATGATGACATCACAGAGCTGGTGGATGTTGGAGACCTTGCGCTCCTCCACCTTCCGTTTGAGGATGTCCCACAGATGATCAATAGGGTTTAGGTCTGGAGACATGCTTGGCCAGTCCATCACCTTTACCCTCAGCTTCTTTAGCAAGGCAGTGGTGGTGTTGGAGGTGTGTTTGGGGTGGTGATCATGTTGGAATACTGCCCTGCGGCCCAGTCTCTGAAGGGAGGGGATCATGCTCTGCTTCAGTATGTCACAGTACATGTTGGCATTCATGGTCCCCTCAATGATCTGTAGCCCCCCAGTGCCGGCAGCACTCATGCAGCCCCAGACCATGACACTCCCCCCTCCATGACACTCCCACCACCATGACACTCCCCCCACCATGACACTCCCCCCACATGACACTCCCACCACCATGCCTGACTGTAGACAAGACACACGCTTTACTTTCTTATTTCCAGCCCACTCCAGTCCCATCATGTGATCTCCCCTGTGTCATCCAGCCCTGGCTGCAGGGGAGAGGCGATAATGCTCTAACAACGGCTGGTAAAGCCTGGGAGCAGTGACATCACCCATAGGCTCTTATGGCCCATCCATTGTCCAAATTCCCTCCTCTCCCCTGCAGCTGCTGCCGACTGACACAGGGGATCTGGATCATGTGACTGGACCCAAGCGTGCTGACAATGGCTGGTAAAGTCTGGGAGCCGTGACATCACCCATAGGCTCCTATGGGTCATCCATTGTTGAAGCTGCTGCCTCTCCCCTGCAGCTGCCATGGTCCAGTCATGTGATCTCACTTCCGCACATCCCTACCTATGAGGACGAAACCTCTCTGCTCATCCCTACCTATGAGGATGAAACCTCTCTGCTCAGCCCTACCTATGAGGACGAAATCTCTCCGCTCATCCCTACCTATAAGGATGAAATCTCTCCGCTCATCCCTACCTATGAGGGCGAAATCTCTCTGCTCATGCCTACCTATGAGGACGAAACCTCTCCACTCATCCCTACCTATGAGTAGCCCTGCTTTTTACTTCTCCACAACTTTATCCCTGACCTGTCTGGTGTGTTCCTTGGCCTTCATGATGCTGTTTGTTCACTAAGGGTCTCTAACAAACCTCTGAGGGCTTCACAGAACAGCTGTATTTATACTGAGATTAAATGACACACAGGTGGACTCTATTTACTAATTAGGTGACTTCTGAAGGCAATTGGTTCCTCTAGATTTTAGTTATCAGAGTAAAGGGGGCTGAATACAAATGCCCCCCCCCCCCCACACTTTTCACATATTTATTTGTATCTTTTATCATTTTCCTTCCACTTCACAATTATGTGACACTTTGTGTTGGTCCATCACATAAAATCCCAATAAAATACATTTATGTTTTTGGTTGTAACATGAGAAAATGTGGAACATTTCAAGGGGTATGAATACTTTTTCCAGGCGCTGTATATAGCGCCAACAGTTATATGCAGCATGTCACATACTGAACACTCACATCAGTGCCTGTCCTCATGGAGGTGATAATCCCTTATCTCACGCACACACACACTAGAGGCCAATTTGGACGGCAACCAATTCACCTGCCGGCACGTCTCTGGAGTGTGGGAGGAAAACCATACAAGAAATGTGCATCATACAAACTCCATGCGGAGGGAGGAACCCCGGCGCTGCAACTACTACGACACTATATAGTGTTTATTACACGGCTGTGGTGTTTATTATATTTAAAATATATTCTTATTTATATATTTATTTCTCATAAATTTTGTATATTATTTAATCCATTTTATATACATATAAATTCCTCCAGTTACAAGTCCCAGTGAGTGCCTCCTTCATATTATATATATTTATATATACATTTATTGTATTATTCTTTATATTTGCTAAATATTTATATTATTTATGACATTGTCATATTATTTTAACAATTTTTGTATTCTTTATACTGCATGTATTACTATATTACAAATTATGTATATTATTTTTTGTAAATGTCTTAGTGTATATTTTTTATATATATATATATATATATATATATATATATATACATACATACATACAGTGTATATTTTATATATATATATATATATATATATATACACACACACACACACACACACACACATCAACACACACACACACACACACACACACACACAGTGTATATTATAAATATACTGAGGGGTGTACTTACTTTTTGTGAGATACTGTATATAATTATATATATTTATTTATAATATACACTGTGTGTGTGTGTGTGTGTATATATATATTTATAAAAAAAATTGAAAAAATTATATATATTTATATATATATATTATATATATATATATATATATAATATACACTGTGTGTATGTATGTATATTGTGAACTTTGGGGACAATAGCTCCACGGGATTAAGTGCATAAACCGTCAGTTGTAAAATAAAAGACATTTATTTGAAAGAAAAATCAAAATAAGGCTTTCTTCAGCGCACAGGTAAAGTACAAAAACAAAGTCCGCTTATCTTCAGCATAAAAAAAAAACAGCTTATCTTCAGCACAAAACAAAGTTTAAGGAAAACACATACAGTTTTTGCAGCAGGTTCTTTTAGCAGCCTCCAGACATCCACACAGCTCAGCTAACAGGTGTAATCACCTACTCCTCCTCACACCAACAACTCTTCCCTACTTCCTGTCTTTTGAGCTGTCTTCCTGGAGGCCTTAACCCCCTGTGCGCTGAATCATTGTGGTCAGGGAGGGAGGCTCTTTTCCCACCCGAATATCTCTTCAGAGCCTCCCAAATTCCGGGTCCCAAATAACTATTATTAACTTAGAGAGGACTGCCAGTCAGTCCTCTCCTGCTCGGCTACTCCCGGAACCCCTCACCCATTTTGGGTGACCCCCTGAGCAACGCTGCGACTCTTTTAAAGGGACCACAGCCCAAATACTGGTGCTTTATAGCACCCGTCCAGGACCCAACCTTGGCGTCCTGTACATATCCCCCCCCTCTGCCCCAACGCGGAGGTGTTGGAGGCACCACTCGACATCATACAATGGACCCGGGAGAGGGCATCGGCGTTCTGATGCTGTCTCCCTGGTCTGTGCTCTACCACAAAATTGAACTCCTGGAGAGAAAGGAACCACCTTGTCACCCTGGCATTGGTGTTTTTGTTTTGTCTCATCCAGGTCAGTGGGGCATGGTCGGACACTAGGCGGAACCTTCTACCTAGGAGGAAATAGCGTAAAGAGTCTAAAGCCCACTTGATGGCAAGACACTCCCGCTCCACCACCGCATAGTTTTTCTCCGCTGCCGTCAGCTTCCTACTTAGAAAAAATATGGGGTGCTCTTCCCCATTGATCACCTGAGACAGGACTGCTCCTAGCCCTTCACTTGAAGCATCTGTCTGTACTACAAAATCCTTAGAAAAATCTGGAGCCACAAGCACCGGATCCCGGCACAATGCCGTCTTAAGCTTCTGGAAAGCTTTTTCGGCATCGTCATTCCACTGTACCATCACTGACTTTCTGCCTTTGGTCAAGTCCGTCAATGGTGCAGCAATGGTGGCAAAGTTGGGGACAAACCTCCGGTAGTAGCCAACTATGCCCAAAAACGCTCTGACCTGCTTCTTGGATAGGGGGCGGGGCCAGTTCTGTATGGCTTCTACCTTACTCATTTGGGGCTTCACCAGTCCTCTACCCACAATGTACCCTAGGTACTTGGCTTCCTCTACTCCAATCGCGCACTTCTCCGGATTGATGGTGAATCCTGCTCTTCTCAAGGAGTCTACGACTGCCTGAACTCGGGGAAGATGGGACTCCCAATCAGTGCTAAAAATGACTATGTCATCTAGGTAAACCGAAGTATACCGTTGATGTGGACGCAAAGTTTTGTCCATGGCCCTTTGGAATGTAGCGGGGGCAGAGTGTAGACCAAATGGCATTCTTTTGTACTGGAAGTGGCCTTCCGGGGTAGAGAAAGCTGTTTTCTCCCTGGCTTTCTTGGTCAGGGGAATCTGCCAATACCCTTTTGTGAGGTCTAGCGTGGTTATATACCTGGCTGGACCTAACCTCTCAATTAGCTCATCTACCCGTGGCATTGGATAAGCATCAAACTTGGAGATTTCATTAAGTTTTCTGAAGTCGTTGCAGAAGCGGAGGGTGCCGTTGGGTTTGGGTACCAACACGATTGGACTCGACCACTCGCTCTGCGACTCTTCAATGACTCCAAGCTCGAGCATTCTCTTGACCTCTTCAGACACTGCCACTCTATGAGCTTCTGGGATACGGTAAGGCCTTAAACGGATTTTTATACAGGGTTCCGTCACAATGTCATGCTCGATGACGTTGGTGAGACCGGCAACCCTGAAAACATGTCCCTATTTCTTTGCAGAAACTCTTTTGCTTGCTGTGTTTGGGGCCTAGTTAGGGTAGCAGCCACCTGCACCAGGTCGATTCCTGCATGGTCCCCTGACTGTACCGCTACCACAGCGGATACCTGTTCTCTGTCTCTCCAGGTTTTCAACAGATTTACGTGATAGATCTGGTATGGTTTTCTTTTCCCTGGCTGGTGTACCTTGTAGTTCACCTCACCCACTTTTTCTATTACCTCAAACGGGCCTTGCCACCTGGCCAAGAACTTGCTCTCCACTGTGGGTATTAGGACAGCCACCCGGTCTCCTACTTGAAACTGTCTAATTTTAGCCGATCTGTGATACACCCTTCTTTGGGCATCCTGAGCCTTCTGCATGTGCTCCCTCACCAGCGGCATCACTTTAGCCACCCTCTCTCGCATTTGAGAGATATGCTCTACCACGGTCTTGTGTGGTGAGGATTCACTTTCCCATGTTTCTTTGACTAGGTCAAGCAACCCCCGGGGCCTTCGTCCATACACTAACTCAAACGGTGAGAAACCCGTGGACGCTTGTGGAACCTCCCGGATGGCAAACAAGAGGGCAGGGAGTAACATATCCCAATCCTTCCCGTCTTTCTGGACCACTCTTTTTAACATGGACTTTAGAGTTTTATTAAACCTCTCAACTAGGCCATCGGTCTGCGGGTGATAGACGGACGTCCGCAACTGCTTGATCTGAAATAGTCTGCACAAGTCAGCCATCACCTTTGACATAAAAGGGGTGCCCTGGTCCGTAAGTATCTCCCTGGGGAATCCAGTTCGTGAAAACATTTGGAATAACTCCTTGGCAATGGCCTTAGAGGAGGCTTTCCTCAAAGGAACTGCTTCTGGATACCTGGTTGCGTAGTCTAGGATGACTAATATATATTGGTGCCCCCTTGCCGACTTTACCAGGGGTCCCACGAGATCCATGGCGATCCGCTCAAACGGAACCTCAATAATCGGCAAGGGTACCAGAGGGCTTCTATAGTGTGGCCCTGGGGCAGTTAACTGGCAAATGGGACAAGATGCACAATATCTTTTAACCTCGGCCTTCACCCCTGGCCAGTAAAACCGGTCGGTTATCCTGGCCTCCGTTTTCTCTGCCCCCAAGTGTCCTCCCAGTGCGTCATTGTGGGCTAGGTCAAGTAGCATCCGCCTATATGGTTGGGGAACCAGTAACTGCTCTACAGTTTCCTCTCGGCTTTCAGCCACTCGATAAACCAAATCCCCCTTTAATGCAAAATGAGGAAACCTTTGATCTGCCCCTGGTATTTGTGGGACCCCATCAACAACAGAAACCTGCTCTCGAGCATTGACCAAGGTGGGATCCTGCAACTGGGCGGAGCCAAACGCACCCCTGGGTACGTCCAGGTCTGGATGCACTGACCTTGAGGATGTTTCCCCTTCATCCTCCTCAACTGGGAACTGTAACGGGGAGAGCTCCTCATCATCCTCCCCCAGCATAACCTGTAATGGGAAGGCTTCCCCCCCCCCCCCTCAGAAGTCAACTCGGTGTTGAGGCCTGAAACAGAAACCTTGTCATTCAAATTAACATTCTCTGCAATATCCTTATTAGTGACAGGTATCTCTGTTTTAGAGGGGTGTGTTGTGGGGGTTTCAGACCTAGACCCCTCAGACTCCATCTCTTCCAGGCCCAGTGTCCCCAGTTCTCCTGGCAGCCCCATCTGTGCCTGGTTCCACAGTTCGAGGAATAGCGGACAGTCCCGCCCCACTATAATATCATGTATTAGACTATTTACTACCCCAACCTCTTGTGTCACTGAGGTACGTCCATAAGAAACCGTCACAGGAACCAGGGGGTACTCCCTGGTATCCCCATGGATACACACTACGCGCAGAGTTTTATTTACGGGGCCAAGTCTCCCAATCACCCTGGCATGTACCAGTGTTACCATGCTCCCGGAGTCTAGTAGGGCCCTGGCAGGAAGGTGGTTCACCCACACTTCACACTCGAACCGTCCTTCAGCCAGATCAAGATGAGTGGTACACGCTCTTTGTACATAGAAGGAGCTTCTACGACCAGTCCCGCCATCCATCGGCTCCTCCTGAAGTGGGCATTGTGCCCGGGTATGCCCCCAGGACCGACATCGCCAACACTGTAGGCCTCCCATCCTAGGGACAGGAACCAACCTTCGAGGTTCTGCAGAAGATGGTGCAGGGTTGCGGGTTCCAATGTCTAGCAGGGCTTCTCTCCTAGGTGCTGTGGCCGGTCTTGTTGCCCTTGGTGTGGGTTCCCGACGTTTGGCAGGCCCAAGCAGGTCCTCTACCACGGTGTATCTTTCAACCAACTCAACCAGCTGGTCAGCGGTTGCAGGGTCTCCATGGCTTACCCAGCGCTGTAGGTCATCTGGCAGGGACCGCAGGTACCAGTCCATCACCACCCGTTCCACCATTTGTGGGCCTGACAGTTTTTCTGGCTGTAGCCATTTTTTAACCAGCTGTATCAGTTCATGCATTTGGGACCTGGGTGGTCGGTCAGGTTTGTACCGCCAGCGATGCACCCTCTGAGCCCGGACAGCCATGGTCACTCCTAGGCGGGCCAGGATCTCTGTCTTCAGAAGCTCATAGTTGCTGATATGTTCAGTTGGGAGGTCAAAGTAGGCCTTTTTGCGGGTCACCGGTGAGAAAAGGAGAGATAATGCCGGCCCATTGATCACGGGGCCACCCCTCTCTCTCCGCTATCCTCTCAAAGGTGGTGAGAAAGGCCTCTACGTCATCGCTGGGTGTCAGTTTTTGTAAGAAATGGCTGGCTCTCACAGACACTTGGTTGCCAACGGCAACGACCGATTGTTCTCGTCCCTGAGCCAGCCGCTGCACTGCCTCCTGTAAGGCAGTCACCTGTGTTTGAGTGGACTCCTGCTGAGCAGTAAACTGGGCGGCTAGCAACCGTGTGTTTTCCTGCTGTGCAGCTATAGCCTGTGCCAGGGCCTGCTGCTGCTGAGCCATCGCTTCCTAATGGCGACGGTTTGCATCTGCTGAAGCTTGCTGCTGGGTCACGGTGGCTTGCGCCAAAGCCCTGATGACCTCCTCCAGGCCTTTACCTGCTGTTTGCAGCGTCTGAGCTGACTTCACCCACGACATGCCATTTGTACACTGTCTCTTTAAATGTCAGTTTAGTTTTAAACGGTTTTTGCGGCTGCAAATGCACTTTTGCCAGCATCCAAGACACCAGTTGTGAACTTTGGGGACAATAGCTCCACGGGATTAAGTGCATAAACCGTCAGTTGTAAAATAAAAGACATTTATTTGAAAGAAAAATCAAAATAAGGCTTTCTTCAGCGCACAGGTAAAGTACAAAAACAAAGTCCGCTTATCTTCAGCATAACAAAAAAAACAGCTTATCTTCAGCACAAAACAAAGTTTAAGGAAAACACATACAGTTTTTGCAGCAGGTTCTTTTTAGCAGCCTCCAGACATCCACACAGCTCAGCTAACAGGTGTAATCACCTACTCCTCCTCACACCAACAACTCTTCCCTACTTCCTGTCTTTTGAGCTGTCTTCCTGGAGGCCCTTAACCCCCTGTGCGCTGAATCATTGTGGTCAGGGAGGGAGGCTCTTTTCCCACCCGAATATCTCTTCAGAGCCTCCCAAATTCCGGGTCCCAAATAACTATTATTAACTTAGAGAGGACTGCCAGTCAGTCCTCTCCTGCTCGGCAACTCCCGGAACCCCTCACCCATTTTGGGTGACCCCTGAGCAACGCTGCGACTCTTTTAAAGGGACCACAGCCCAAATACTGGTGCTATATAGCACCCGTCCAGGACCCAACCTTGGCGTCCTGTACAATATATATACATATATATTATATATATATATATATATATATACATACATACATACACACCGTGTATATTATATATATATTTTTTTTTTTTAATTTTTTTTTTATAAATATATATATACACACACACACACACAATATTAAAATAAATATATATAATTATATACAGTATCTGACAAAAGTAAGTACACCCCTCAGTCACTTTTCTTCTCTCTTTTCATGTGACAACACTGAAGAAATGACACTTGTCTACAATGTAAAGTAGTGAGTGTACAGCTTGTATAACAGTGTAAATTTGCCGTCCCCTCAAAATAACTCAACACACAGCCATTAATGTCTAAACCGCTGGCAACAAAAGTCAGGACACCCCTAAGTGAAAATCTCCAAATCGGGGCCCAAAGTGTCAATATTTTGTGTGGCCGCCATTATTTTCCAGCACTGCCTTCACCCTCTTGGGCATGGAGGTCACCAGAGCTTCACAGGTTGTCACTGGAGTCCTCTTCCCCTCCCCCATGATGACATCACGGAGCTGGTGGATGTTGGAGACCTTGCGCTCCTCCCCCTTCCGTTTGAGGATGTCCCACAGATGATCAATAGGGTTTAGGTCTGGAGACATGCTTGGCCAGTCCATCACCTTTACCCTCAGCTTCTTTAGCAAGGCAGTGGTGGTCTTGGAGGTGTGTTTGGGGTGGTTATCATGTTGGAATACTGCCCTGCGGCCCAGTCTCTGGAGGGAGGGGATCATGCTCTGCTTCAGTATGTCACAGTACATGTTGGCATTCATGGTTCCCTCAATAATCTGTAGCCCCCCAGTGCCGGCAGCACTCATGTAGCCCAAGACCACGACACTCCCCCCACCATGACACTCCCACCACCATGACACCATGACACTCCCCCCACCATGACACTCCCCCCACCATCACCCCCCCACCACCCTCCCACCACCATGACACTCCCACCACCATGACACTCCCCCCACCATGACCCTCCCCCCACCATGACACTCCCCCCACCATGACCCTCCCCCCACCATGACACTCCCCCACCATGACACTCCCCCCACCATGCTTGACTGTAGACAAGACACACTTGTCTTTGTCCTCCTCACCTGGTTGCCCCCCACACACACCTGACACCATCTGACACCAACAGGGCCAGTGCTACCACTAGGCAAACTAGGCAGCCGCCTAGGGCGCTCTGCTGCCTAGGGGCGCCCGGCCGCTGGTTTTCCTCCGTGTTTGCATGCTCTGAAGGCTGCAGCATGTAACTAACTCAGTCCAACCGGTAGTGTAATAAGAGGTGCAGCAGAGCACTGGAGCCAGTGCTAGAGGAAGCAGAGCCGACATTTTCTGTATAGCGGCGCCTTCTTTCACATGGGCAGGGCAAAGGGGGTGGGGTCAGGGGTGGAGCCAATGGGTCAAAAATCCTTGCACCAGCCCTGGACACCAAATACCTTTATCTTGTCTCATCAGACCACAGGACGTGGTTCCAGTAATCCGTGTCCTTAGTCTGCTTGTCTTCAGCAAACTGTTTGCGGCTCTTACTTGTGCATCATCTTTAGAAGAGGCTTCCTTCTGGGGCGACAGCCATGCAGACCAATTTGATGCAGTGTGCGGCGTATGGTCTGAGCACTGACAGGCTGACCCCCCCACCCCTACAACCTCCTGCAGCAATGCTGGCAGCACTCATACGTCTATTTCCCAAAGACAACCTCTGGATATGACGCTGATCACGTGACCTCAACTTCTTTGGTGGACCATGGCGAGGCCTGTTCTGAGGGGAACCTGTCCTGTTATACCGCTGGATGGTCTTGGCCACCGTGCTGCAGATCAGTTTCAGGGTCTTGGCAATCTTCTTATAGCCTCGGCCATCTTTATGTAGAGCAACAATTCTTATCTTCAGATCCTCAGAGAGTTCTTTGCCATGAGGTGCCATGTTGTACTTCCAGTGACCAGTATGAGAGAGTGAGAGCGATAACACCAAATTTAACACACCTGCTCCCCATTCACACCTGAGACCTTGTAACACTAACGAGTCACATGACACCGGGGAGGGAAAATTACTAACTGGGCCCAATTTGGAGATTTTCACTTAGGGGTGTCCTGACTTTTGTTGCCAGCGGTTTAGACATTAATGGCTGTGTGTTGAGTTATTTTGAGGGGACGGCAAATTTACACTGTTATACAAGCTGTACACTCACTACTTTACATTGTAGACAAGTGTCATTTCTTCAGTGTTGTCACATGAAAAGATAGAAGAAATGTGACTGAGGGGTGTACTTACTTTTGTCAGATACTGTGTATATATTTATTTATTTATTTTGTATTCTATATATTTATTATATATATATAAATATATATATATTTTTTTTGTTGCATTCTTTGTATTTGTTATGCAATATTTTTACATTCTTATATTGACAGATTTGTTGTGGCGGTGATGCCTCTTGTGGGGTGTGTTTCAAACTATACTTCAAAATATATGTATTTCATTTATGCACTACTTTTTATATTTTTTATGCTAAATATTTCTATTTTATATTCTTTATGATATTAACTATAGTTTTGCATTCTTTATATTTATTTTCATATTACTTATATATATATATTTGTAAATGCTTTATATTATTTAACATCAGATATAATGTATACAGTATATGAAGTATTTTTTTTATTCTTTATATTTGTTAGATTTTTTGATATATTCTTTGTGTTATACTATTTTTTTTTTTACATTCTTACATTGACACACTTGTTGTGGCAGTGATTCCTCTTGTTGGGTGTGTTTCAAATTATGCTTCAAATGATATATATATATAATTTATGCACTACTTTTCATAATTGTACTGCTAAATATTTATATTTTATATTCTTTGTGATATTTAACTATATTTTTGCATTCTTTATTTTTTTTATTATTTTTCATATTACTTATATTTTTGTTGTTGTTGTAAATGCTTTATATTATTTAACATCCGTCATATATACTGCATATAATGTATACAGTATATGAATATTTATTTTTTATTCTTTTGTTATTTGTTAGATTTTTTTTATATATTCTTTGTATTTATTGTTATACTTTTTTTTTTTTTTTTTTTTAGCATTCCTACATTGACAGACTTGTGGTGATGATGCCTCTTGTTGGGTGTGTTTCAAAATTTGCTTCAAATTTTATATATATTTATATATATATATATATTATATATCATAATATATATATATATATGTAATTTATGCACTACTTTTCATATTTTAATGCTAAATATTTCTATTTTATGATTCTTTATGATATTTAACTATTTTTGCATTCTTTTTTTATTATTATTCATATTACTTGTATTCAATTTTTTGGTAAATGCTTTATATTATTTAACATCAGATATATATATATTTATACTGCATATCATGTATATAGTATATAAACTTTTTTTTAATTATTATTCTATATATTTGTTATTATATTTTATTTTGTTTAGTTTTTTCATTTTTTTAATATATTCTTTGCATTGATTGTTATACTATTTTTTATGAATTCTTCCATTGACAGGTTTGCTGCGGCGGTGAGGCTTGCGTTAGGCGTGTAGCGGCAGCCGATGGATTATTCTGGATCTGGGACTGAACTATTTCTGTATGTTTTATTTATTGCCGGCTTGGCAAGCTGGACGGCTTTTTTTGCTGCGGGGGGAGGGAGTGGAGCACATAGAAGTATAAAGAGTAATAACAAACAAGCATAAAACAAACTAATGGCATGAGTCAGGTAATTAGAGGATTGGAGGAGATGCGGAGGATATTTATACAATGTCTTTTTATGGACATCCGGATCCTGCAAGCTGCAGGGCCCCTGGACACATCTAGGGGCTCCTCTGCAGAGTAATGCAGCTGGAGGAGGGGGGGGGGGCTAAAGTAGCCAATCAGCTGTTTGCAGCCCCTGCGATTGGTTCCTCTCTGTGTTGAAGGAGTGGCAAGCCAATTGGTCTGCGAATGTTTTGAGTTTCTAGAACACACATGCGCAGGGCCGCCATGGGGGGGGGGGGGTCGGTGGGACAGCCCATACAAATGTAGGGGGCCCCGGTGTCCCGAGGGGCCCAACCACCCAGGCCCCAATCAAAAAGACAGAGTTGTTGCTGATGTAGTAACTAGCAAATGCTAAAGCAAGGTGAGCCGATGTGAGTGAGCCATTGCACTCAAAGGGATGTCTCTTTTCTAGATTGGGATGTTTCTTTGCTAGCGTGGGATGTCTCTTTGCTGAATATATGGGGCTCCCTCTTTGCTGGTTTGGGATGTCTGTTTGCTGGATTGGGATGACTCTTTTCTGAATATATGGGGCCATCTCTTTGCTGGATTGGGATGTCTCTTTGCTGAATATATGGGGATGTCACTTTGCTGGATTGGGCTGTCTCTTTGAATATATGGGGCCATCTCTTTGCTGGATTGGGATGTCTGTTTGCTGGATAGGGCTGTCTCCTTGCTGAATATATGGGGCCATCTCTTTGCTGGATTGGGATGTCTCATTGCTGGATTGGGATGTCTCTTTTCTGAATATATGGGGCCATCTCTTTGCTGGATTGTGCTGTCTCTTTGCTGAATATATGGGGCCATCTCTTTGCTGGATTGGGATGTCTCTTTGAATATATGGGGCCATCTCTTTGCTAGATTAAGCTGTCTCTTTGCTGAATATATGGGACCATCTCTTTGCTGGATTGGGATGTCTGTTTGCTGGATAGGGCTGTCTCTTTGCTGAATATATGGGGCCATCTCTTTGCTGGATTGTGCTGTCTCTTTGCTGAATATATGGGGCCATCTCTTTGCTGGCTTGGGATGTCTCTTTGAATATATGGGGCCATCTCTTTGCTAGATTGAGCTGTCTCTTTGCTGAATATATGGGGCCACCTCTTTGCTGGATTGGGCTGTCTCTTTGCTGAATATATGGGGCCATCTCTTTGCTGGATTGGGATGTCTCATTGCTGGATTGAGATGTCTCTTTGCTGAATATATGGGGCCATCTCTTTGCTGGATTGGGTTGTCTCTTTGCTGAATATATGGGGCCATCTCTTTGCTGGATTGGGATGTCTCTTTGCTGTATTGGGATGTCTCTTTGAATATATGGGGCCATCACTTTGCTGGATTGGGCTGTCTCTTTGAATATATGGGGATATCTCTTTGCTGGATTGGGATGTCTCTTTGCTGGATTAGGATGTCTCTTTGCTGAATATATGGGGCATGTCTCTTTGCTGGATTGGGCTGTCTCTTTGCTGGATTGGGCTGTCTCTTTGCTGGATTGGGATGTCTCCTTGAATATGTGGGGAGGTCTCTGCTGGATTGGGATGTCTCTTTGTTGGATTGGGATGTCTCTTTGCTGGATATATGGGGATGTCTCTTTGCTGGATTGGGCTGTCTCTTTGCTTGATTGGGATGTCTCTTTGAATATGTGGGGAGGTCTCTTTGCTGGATTGGGATGTCTCTTTGCTGGATTAGGGTGTCTCTTTGCTGGATTAGGGTGTCTCTTTGCTGGATTGGGATGTCTCTTTGCTGGATTGGGATGTCTCTTTGCTGGATTGGGCTGTCTCTTTGCTGGATTGGGGTGTCTCTTTGCTGGATTGGGGCTGTCTCTTTGCTGGATTGGGATGTCTCTTTGCTGGATTGGGCTGTCTCTTTGCTGAATATATGGGGCCATCTCTTTGCTGGATTAGGGTGTCTCTTTGCTGGATTGGGCTGTCTCTTTGCTGGATTGGGATGTCTCTTTGCTGGATTGGGCTGTCTCTTTGCTGGATTGGGATGTCTCTTTGCTGGATTGGGCTGTCTCTTTGCTGGATTGGGGTGTCTCTTTGCTGGATTGGGGTGTCTCTTTGCTGGATTGGGGGTGTCTCTTTGCTGGATTGGGATGTCTCTTTGCTGGATTGGGCTGTCTCTTTGCTGGATTGGGGTGTCTCTTTGCTGGATTGGGGTGTCTCTTTGCTGGATTGGGGTGTCTCTTTGCTGGATTGGGCTGTCTCTTTGCTGGATTGGGGTGTCTCTTTGCTGGATTGGGGTGTCTCTTTGCTGGATTGGGATGTCTCTTTGCTGGATTGGGATGTCTCTTTGCTGGATTGGGATGTCTCTTTGCTGGATGGGATGTCTCTTTGCTGGATTGGGGTGTCTCTTTGCTGGATTGGGGATGTCTCTTTGCTGGATTGGGCTGTCTCTTTGCTGGATTGGGGTGTCTCTTTGCTGGATTGGGATGTCTCTTTGCTGGATTGGGTTAATTTTCATATATTAAGTTGTAGTAATAAAAGTGGGTTCCACCCAAGGCCTCAGTGGGATGGCAAGCAGGGGGCGGATTCGATGGAATGGCAAGCGGGGGGCGGCCCCTGGGAATGTTGGTGGCCGGGGGCGGGGCTGTGTGAGGGGCCCCAACATTTCTTATGGCTGCCCTGCACATGCCTGCCGATCTGTCCCGTCCAATGAATTTATCGCCTCCGAAATCTCACGATTCTCATTGGAGGAGATAAATCGGTAAGAAGCGAGGAGTTCATCATTCTCATCATTCCTGTTATGAAGATGTATTAAAAATTGTGAGGAACTACAAGTCCCAGCCCACCCCTTCCTCTGAATTCTATTTGGCCCCAGTATGGGGAGGGAGAGGTAACCTGCAACTTCTTCTCCTCCCTGCAGGAATCCCACCCACCCCCACGTGTGCCGCCCAGCGCATTGGAACCGAAGTCCGCGTGTCGGGGACCCTGTGACTATATTCAGGACATAGATCATATATGTAGAACGCGCTGCATGTAACACGTGTGCCATGAGCACCCCGGGGGGGGGACAGACATTGCCAAAGCAATCAGAGCTTTTCTCAACTGTCCAGTACAATACTGGCTGTGTTCACAAATGTCTGACACAGATCAGCCCCTTGCTGCAGCCTCTCACCTTGTGGTTTAATGCAAAGTTACAATGTGCAGTCTGATCACTGGGGGAGGGGAGACTGAGGAAGTGACTCCTCCTCCTTCTACAAAGTTACAATGTACAGTCTGATCACAGGGGGAGGAGACTGAGGAAATGACTCCTCCCCTTCTACAAAGTTAAAATGTACAGTCTGATCACAGGGGGTGGGGAGACTGAGGAAATGACTCCTCCCCCTTCTACAAAGTTACAATGTACAGTCTGATCACCGGGGGAGGGGAGACTGAGGAAATGACTCCTCCTCCTTCTACAAAGTTACAATGTACAGTCTGATCACAGGGGGAGGAGACTGAGGAAATGACTCCTCCCCTTCTACAAAGTTAAAATGTACAGTCTGATCACAGGGGGTGGGGAGACTGAGGAAATGACTCCTCCCCCTTCTACAAAGTTACAATGTACAGTCTGATCACCGGGGGAGGGGAGACTGAGGAAATGACTCCTCCTCCTTCTACAAAGTTACAATGTACAGTCTGATCACTGGGGGAGGAGACACTGAGGAAATGACTCCTCCTCCTACAAAGTTACAATGTACAGTCTGATCACTTGGGGAGGACACTGAGGAAATGACTCCTCCCCTTCTACAAAGTTAAAATGTACAGTCTGATCACAGGGGGAGGAGACTGAGGAAATGACTCCTCCCCCTTCTACAAAGTTACAATGTACAGTCTGATCACCGGGGGAGGGGAGACTGAGGAAATGACTCCTCCTCCTTCTACAAAGTTACAATGTACAGTCTGATCACTTGGGGAGGACACTGAGGAAATGACTCCTCCCCTTCTACAAAGTTACAATGTACAGTCTGATCACTGGGGGAGGGGAGACTGTGGAAATGACTCCTCCCCCTTCTACAAAGTTACAATGTACAGTCTGATCACTGGGGGAGGGGAGACTGTGGAAATGACTCCTGCTGCCTGCAGCAGACTGATGACATCATCTCAGCCTAGGCGGAGTCACTGGCTGGAGGTCAAGTACTGATATTGTTGTACATTGTGAGATGTCGGGTTTCTTGTCAGGTGATTTTATGACATCACAGTGATACATTTCTGTGCTCTTCCTCCATGTCTGTTCATCATCAGGCCGAGTTGTCGGTTTCCTCTGCCTGTTTGGGGATCATCTCTGTGTAATGAAGCCACAAATGTCGCCACTTTCTCCGGCGTCCGGCGAGCTGCGGTGAGTGACGGTCGGACGGCACACAAGTCGATTCTCAGGGCGGGGCGCTCAGAACTGGCGGCTCCACCTAAAATCCGTCTAACAAATAAAAATCCTATAATTGTAACAAGAAAGCCTAATAAACACCTTGCAGAGCCACTTCCTGTCCTCAATCACTCCAATAATCGCTCTCAGCTCATAAAGACGCATTATTATCCCTGTATGTCTGCGTCACCTCTGCGGAGAGACCGCCCATCACATGGGGGGCGTTCAATGAGGACTGATCACCCCAAAATATTCGGGGATCACATGGGGGCGTTCAATGAGGACTGATCACCCCAAAATATTCCGGGATCACATGGGGGCGTTCAATGAGGACCCATCACCCCAAAACATTCCGGGATCACATGGGGGGCGTTCAATGAGGACCCATCACCCCAAAATATTCCGGGATCACATGGGGGCGTTCAATGAGGACCCATCACCCCAAAATATTCCGGGATCACATGGGGGCGTTCAATGAGGACCCATCACCCCAAAATATTCCGGGATCACATGGGGGGCGTTCAATGAGGACCGATCACCCCAAAATATTCCGGGATCACATGGGGGCGTTCAATGAGGACCCATCACCCCAAAATATTCTGGGATCACATGGGGGGCGTTCAATGAGGACCGATCACCCCAAAATATTCGAGGATCACATGGGGGGCGTTCAATGAGGACCCATCACCCCAAAATATTCCGGGATCACATGGGGGGCGTTCAATGAGGACCCATCACCCCAAAATATTCTGGGATCACATGGGGGGCGTTCAATGAGGACCCATCACCCCAAAATATTCCGGGATCACATGGGGGGCGTTCAATGAGGACCCATCACCCCAAAACATTCCGGGATCACATGGGGGGCGTTCATTGAGGACCCATCACCCCAAAATATTCCTGGATCACATGGGGGGCGTTCAATGAGGACCCATCACCCCAAAATATTCTGGGATCACATGGGGGGCGTTCATTAAGGACCAATCACCCCAAAATATTCCTGGATCACATGGGGGGCGTTCAATGAGGACCCATCACCCCAAAATATTCCGGGATCACATGGGGGGCGTTCAATGAGGACCCATCACCCCAAAATATTCCGGGATCACATGGGGGTCGTTCAATGAGGACCCATCACCCCAAAATATTCTGGGATCACATGGGGGGCGTTCAATGAGGACCCATCACCCCAAAATATTCCGGGATCACATGGGGGGCGTTCAATGAGGACCCATCACCCCAAAATATTTGGGGATCACATGGGGGGCGTTCAATGAGGACCGATCACCCCAAAATATTCCGGGATCACATGGGGGGCGTTCAATGAGGACCCATCACCCCAAAATATTCCGGGATCACATGGGGGGCGTTCAATGAGGACCCATCACCCCAAAATATTCCGGGATCACATGGGGGGCGTTCAATGAGGACTGATCACCCCAAAACATTCCGGGATCACATGGGGGGCGTTCAATGAGGACCCATCACCCCAAAATATTCCGGGATCACATGGGGGGCGTTCAATGAGGACCCATCACCCCAAAATATTCCGGGATCACATGGGGGGCGTTCAATGAGGACCCATCACCCCAAAATATTCCGGGATCACATGGGGGCGTTCAATGAGGACCCATCACCCCAAAATATTCAGGGATCACATGGGGGGCGTTCAATGAGGACCGATCACCCCAAAATATTCAGGGATCACATGGGGGGCGTTCAATGAGGACCGATCACCCCAAAATATTCCGGGATCACATGGGGGGCGTTCAATGAGGACCCATCACCCCAAAATATTCCGGGATCACATGGGGGGCGTTCAATGAGGACCCATCACCCCAAAATATTCAGGGATCACATGGGGGGCGTTCAATGAGGACCCATCACCCCAAAATATTCGGGGATCACATGGGGGGCGTTCATTGAGGACCAATCACCCCAAAATATTCCGGGATCACATGGGGGGCGTTCAATGAGGACCGATCACCCCAAAATATTCAGGGATCACATGGGGGGCATTCAATGAGGACCGATCACCCCAAAATATTTAGGGATCACATGGGGGGCGTTCAATGAGGACCGATCACCCCAAAATATTCCGGGATCACATGGGGGGGCGTTCAATGAGGACCGATCACCCCAACATATTCGGGGATCACATGGGGGGCGTTCAATGAGGACCCATCACCCCAAAATATTCGGGGATCACATGGGGGCGTTCAATGAGGACATATCACCCCAAAATATTCAGGGATCACATGGGGGGCGTTCAATGAGGACCGGTCACCCCAAAATATTCCGGGATCACATGGGGGGCGTTCAATGAGGACCGATCACCCCAAAATATTCAGGGATCACATGGGGGGCGTTCAGTGAGGACCGATCACCCCAAAATATTCCGGGATCACATGGGGGGCGTTCAATGAGGACCCATCACCCCAAAATATTCGGGGATCACATGGGGGGCGTTCAATGAGGACCCATCACCCCAAAATATTCGGGGATCACATGGGGGGCGTTCAATGAGGACCCATCACCCCAAAATATTCCGGGATCACATGGGGGGCGTTCAATGAGGACCCATCACCCCAAAATATTCCGGGATCACATGGGGGGCGTTCAATGAGGACCCATCACCCCAAAATATTCCGGGATCACATGGGGGGCGTTCAATGAGGACCCATCACCCCAAAATATTCCGGGATCACATGGGGGGCGTTCAATGAGGACCGATCACCCCAAAATATTCCGGGATCACATGGGGCGTTCAATGAGGACCGATCACCCCAAAATATTCCGGGATCACATGGGGGGCGTTCAATGAGGACCCATCACCCCAAAATATTCCGGGATCACATGGGGGGCGTTCAATGAGGACCCATCACCCCAAAATATTCCGGGATCACATGGGGGGCGTTCAATGAGGACCCATCACCCCAAAATATTCCGGGATCACATGGGGGGCGTTCAATGAGGACCCATCACCCCAAAATATTCCGGGATCACATGGGGGGCGTTCATTGAGGACCCATCACCCCAAAATATTCCGGGATCACATGGGGGGCGTTCAATGAGGACCCATCACCCCAAAATATTCCGGGATCACATGGGGGGCGTTCAATGAGGACCCATCACCCCAAAATATTCCGGGATCACATGGGGGGCGTTCAATGAGGACCGATCACCCCAAAATATTCCGGGATCACATGGGGGGCGTTCAATGAGGACCCATCACCCCAAAATATTCCGGGATCACATGGGGGGCGTTCAATGAGGACCCATCACCCCAAAATATTCCGGGATCACATGGGGGGCGTTCAATGAGGACCCATCACCCCAAAATATTCCGGGATCACATGGGGGGCGTTCAATGAGGACCCATCACCCCAAAATATTCCGGGATCACATGGGGGGCGTTCAATGAGGACCCATCACCCCAAAATATTCCGGGATCACATGGGGGGCGTTCAATGAGGACCCATCACCCCAAAATATTCCGGGATCACATGGGGGGGCGTTCAATGAGGACCCATCACCCCAAAATATTCCGGGATCACATGGGGGGCGTTCAATGAGGACCGATCACCCCAAAATATTCCGGGATCACATGGGGGGCGTTCAATGAGGACCCATCACCCCAAAATATTCGGGGATCACATGGGGGGCGTTCAATGAGGACCCATCACCCCAAAATATTCAGGGATCACATGGGGGGCGTTCAATGAGGATCGGTCACCCCAAAATATTCCGGGATCACATGGGGGGCGTTCAATGAGGACCGATCACCCCAAAATATTCTGGGATCACATGGGGGGCTTTCAATGAGGACCCATCACCCCAAAATATTCCGGGATCACATGGGGGGCGTTCAATGAGGACCGATCACCCCAAAATATTCCGGGATCACATGGGGGACACTTCACAGCCGAGTGTCACTAACATGTGCGTTATACCAACGCATGACAAAGCCGGGCTCTGTGATTGGTGCACTGCGGGGCCAATGCTGTGCGGGGACTGTACAGGAGAGGCGAAAGCACAAAGTACCGCAGCGCCCCACATAACACGGGAGCGCCCCACATAACACGAGAGCGCCCCACATAACACGGGAGCGCCCCACATAACACGAGAGCCCCCCACATAACACGAGAGCGCCCCACAATACACCAGAGCCCCCCACATAACACGAGAGCGCCCCACAATACACTAGAGCGCCCCGCATAACACGAGATCTCCCCACATAACACGAGAGTGCCCCACATAACACGAGAGCGCCCCACATAACACGAGAGCGCCCCACAAAACACTAGAGCGCCCCACATAACACGAGAGCGCCCCACATAACACGAGAGTGCCCCACAATACACCAGAGCGCCCCACATAACACGAGAGTGCCCCACAATACACCAGAGCACCTCACATAACACGAGAGCGCCCCACATAACACGTGAGCGCCCCACATAACACGAGAGCGCCCCACATAACACCGATGTGCCCATCAATACACGAGAGCGCCCCACATAACACGAGAGCCCCCCACAATACACCAGAGCGCCCCCCACATAACATGAGAGCACCCCACAATACACGAGAGTGCCCCACAATACACAAGAGGGCCCCACATAACATGAGAGCGCCCCACATAACATGAGAGCGCCCCACATAACATGAGAGCGCCCCACATAACACGAGAGCCCCCCACAATACACAAGAGCGCCCCTTAACTGCTAAGTTGTTATTTTGTGTTACAGGACCCTCTCCTGGACTGAAATGGTTTCCTCTGATATCACCGCACACTCTGAGCTTCTCACAATGTGCATCAGAAGCTGCAGCAAGTCAGATAGAGCCCCGCCCCATTTCCTGGCTGCATCATCTAGCCCTGCCCTTTCCTGGCCCCACCCCTTTCATTGTATATCGGTCTTTCAATCATGTGGGCGTTACCTATGCAAATACAGCCTGCCTAGGAACGCCCACTTCTTCAGACTGACCCCCACCCATCAAGGCATTTTGATATTTAGTTACCTCCTCCCAAGAGCCCGCCCACTGCCTGCATCACTCTTCTTTTGTCTCTCAAACAATAAAAGATCCTGTTGTTCACTCGGCCTTTCCTCTCCCCTCATCCATTCACAAAAATCCAAACATAGACAAAGGGAAAGGAGGGGGTGGGTAAAAGACACAACAGGCTCCCCCCTCTTCAAGCCTCAGAATTCCCTGTGAAAAAAATAGAGGGCTTTGTGTGAATGGATGAGGGGAGAGCAAACGACAGGATCCCTCACTGAGTGATATCCGGAGAGAACCTGCGGGGCAAAAGCCATAAATGGATTTGTAATGCGGATTATCTGGATGTAATTATAGTTTATATCCGTCTACAGAGAAAACACCGAACAAAACGTTATTCCCTCATCTGTGAGATTCTTCCAGTCTCAGCCGATCGAAGACTTCAAGGTGAGGAGAGTCCATCCAACGCCGTGACCGCTGACCCCTCCCACCGGTCATGTGACCGCTGGCCCCTCCCACCGGTCACGTGACCGCTGACCCATCCCACCGGTCACGTGACCGCTGACCCATCCCACCAGCTATGTGACCGCTGGCCCCTCCCACCGGCCATGTGACCGCTGACCCCTCCCACAGGTCACGTGACCGCTGACCCCTCCCACCGGTCACGTGACCGCTGACCCCTCCCACCGGTCACGTGACCGCTGGCCCCTCCCACCGGTCACGTGACCGTTGGCCCCTCCCACCGGTCATGTGACCGATGGCCCCTCCCACTGGTCATGTGACCGCTGGCCCCGCCCACCGGCCATGTGACCGCGGCGGAGGGAGCCAATTCCACATCAGACATCTGAGAATGTTTCATAAACATGAAATGAAATTTATTTATAATGAAAACATTCCACTTATTACTTCCCGAATCTTCCGCTAAACCCCCCTCCCCTCCCCCCCCCGGGGGCAAAAAATCAACCGACACTCCCCGAAACACCCATCTTCCCTCTGTTGGAGGACTCTGCTCCTCCCCAACTCTCCTCTCCTGAAATACTCTGCACTGCTGGAGGACTCTGCTCCTTCCTCTATAACTCTCCTCTCCTGAAATACTCTGCTGGGAGGACTCTGCTCCTTCCTCTATAACTCTCCTCTCCTGAAATACTCTGCACTGCTGGAGGACTCTGCTCCTTCCTCTATAACTCTCCTCTCCTGAAATACTCTGCACTGCTGGAGGACTCTGCTCCTTCCTCTATAACTCTCCTCTCCTGAAATACTCTGCTGGAGGACTCTGCTCCTTCCTCTATAACTCTCCTCTCCTGAAATACTCTGCTCTGCTGGAGGACTCTGCTCCTTCCTCTATAACTCTCCTCTCCTGAAATACTCTGCTCTGCTGGAGGACTCTGCTCCTTCCTCTATAACTCTCCTCTCCTGAAATACTCTGCACTGCTGGAGGACTCTGCTCCTTCCTCTATAACTCTCCTCTCCTGAAATACTCTGCTGGAGGACTCTGCTCCTTCCTCTATAACTCTCCTCTCCTGAAATACTCTGCTCTGCTGGAGGACTCTGCTCCTTCCTCTATAACTCTCCTCTCCTGAAATACTCTGCTCTGCTGGAGGACTCTGCTCCTTCCTCTATAACTCTCCTCTCCTGAAATACTCTGCACTGCTGGAGGACTCTGCTCCTTCCTCTATAACTCTCCTCTCCCGAAATACTCTGCACTGCTGGAGGACTCTGCTCCTTCCTCTATAACTCTCCTCTCCTGAAATACTCTGCTCTGCTGGAGGACTCTGCTCCTTCCTCTATAACTCTCCTCTCCTGAAATACTCTGCTGGAGGGCTCTGCTCCTTCCTCTATAACTCTCCTCTCCTGAAATACTCTGCTCTGCTGGAGGACTCTGCTCCTTCCTCTATAACTCTCCTCTCCGAAATACTCTGCACTGCTGGAGGACTCTGCTCCTTCCTCTATAACTCTCCTCTCCTGAAATACTCTGCACTGCTGGAGGACTCTGCTCCTTCCTCTATAACTCTCCTCTCCTGAAATACTCTGCACTGCTGGAGGACTCTGCTCCTTCCTCTATAACTCTCCTCTCCTGAAATACTCTGCTCTGCTGGAGGACTCTGCTCCTTCCTCTATAACTCTCCTCTCCTGAAATACTCTGCTGGAGGACTCTGCTCCTCCCTCTACAACTCTCCTCTCCTGAAATACTCTGCTGGAGGACTCTGCTCCTTCCTCTATAACTCTCCTCTCCTGAAATACTCTGCTCTGCTGGAGGACTCTGCTCCTTCCTCTATAACTCTCCTTTCCTGAAATACTCTGCACTGCTGGAGGACTCTGCTCCTTCCTCTATAACTCTCCTCTCCTGAAATACTCTGCTCCTTCCTCTATAACTCTCCTTTCCTGAAATACTCTGCTCTGCTGGAGGACTCTGCTCCTTCCTCTGTAACTCTCCTCTCCTGAAATACTCTGCACTGCTGGAGGACTCTGCTCCTTCCTCTATAACTCTCCTCTCCTGAAATACTCTGCACTGCTGGAGGACTCTGCTCCTTCCTCTATAACTCTCCTCTACTGAAATACTCTGCTGGAGGACTCTGCTCCTTCCTCTATAACTCTCCTCTCCTGAAATACTCTGCACTGCTGGAGGACTCTGCTCCTTCCTCTATAACTCTCCTCTCCTGAAATACTCTGCACTGCTGGAGGACTCTGCTCCTTCCTCTATAACTCTCCTCTCCTGAAATACTCTGCACTGCTGGAGGACTCTGCTCCTTCCTTTATAACTCTCCTCTCCTGATATACTCTGCACTGCTGGAGGACTCTGCTCCTTCCTCTATAACTCTCCTCTCCTGAAATACTCTGCTCTGCTGGAGGACTCTGCTCCTTCCTCTATAACTCTCCTCTCCTGAAATACTCTGCTCTGCTGGAGGACTCTGCTCCTTCCTCTATAACTCTCCTCTCCTGAAATACTCTGCACTGCTGGGGACTCTGCTCCTTCCCAACTCTCCTCTCCTGAAATACTCTGCACTGCTGGAGGACTCTGCTCCTCCCTATAACTCTCCTCTCCTGAAATACTCTGCACTGCTGGAGGACTCTGCTCCTCCCCAACTCTCCTCTCCTGAAATACTCTGCACTGCTGGAGGACTCCTACCTCTACAACTCTCCTCTCCCGAAATACTCTGCTGGAGGACTCCTCTCCTCCCTCTACAACTCTCCTCTCCCAAAATACTCTGTTCTGCTGGAGGACTCCTTCCTCTACAACTCTCCTCTCCGAAATACTCTGCTGGAGGACTCCTCTCCTCCCTCTACAACTCTCCTCTCCCAAAATACTCTGCTCTGCTGGAGGACTCCTTCCTCTACAACTCTCCTCTCCCGAAATACTCTGCTGGAGGACTCCTCTCCTCCCTCTACAACTCTCCTCTCCCGAAATACTCTGCACTGCTGGAGGACTCCTCTCCTCCCTCCACAACTCTCCTCTCCTGAAATACTCTGCTAGAGGACTCCTCTCCTCCCTCTACAACTCTCCTCTCCGAAATACTCTGCTGGAGGACTCTGCTCCTTCCTCTATAACTCTCCTCTCCTGAAATACTCTGCTGGAAGACTCTGCTCTTTCCTCTATAACTCTCCTCTCCTGAAATACTCTGCACTGCTGGAGGACTCTGCTCCTTCCTCTATAACTCTCCTCTCCTGAAATACTCTGCTGGAGGACTCTGCTCCTTCCTCTATAACTCTCCTCTCCTGAAATACTCTGCTCTGCTGGAGGACTCTGCTCCTTCCTCTATAACTCTCCTCTCCTGAAATACTCTGCTGGAGAACTCTGCTCCTTCCTCTATAACTCTCCTCTCCTGAAATACTCTGCACTGCTGGAGGACTCTGCTCCTTCCTCTATAACTCTCCTCTCCTGAAATACTCTGCTCTGCTGGAGGACTCTGCTCCTTCCTCTATAACTCTCCTCTCCTGAAATACTCTGCTCTGCTGGAGGACTCTGCTCCTTCCTCTATAACTCTCCTCTCCTGAAATACTCTGCTCTGCTGGAGGACTCTGCTCCTTCCTCTATAACTCTCCTCTCCTGAAATACTCTGCTCTGCTGGAGGACTCTGCTCCTTCCTCTATAACTCTCCTCTCCTGATATACTCTGCACTGCTGGAGGACTCTGCTCCTTCCTCTATAACTCTCCTCTCCTGAAATACTCTGCACTGCTGGAGGACTCTGCTCCTTCCTCTATAACTCTCCTCTCCTGAAATACTCTGCTGGAGGACTCTGCTCCTTCCCCTATATGACTCTCCTCTCCTGAAATACTCTGCACTGCTGGGGACTCTGCTCCTTCCCAACTCTCCTCTCCTGAAATACTCTGCACTGCTGGAGGACTCTGCTCCTTCCTCTATAACTCTCCTCTCCTGAAATACTCTGCACTGCTGGAGGACTCTGCTCCTCCCCAACTCTCCTCTCCTGAAATACTCTGCACTGCTGGAGGACTCTGCTCCTTCCTCTATAACTCTCCTCTCCTGATATACTCTGCACGGCATGAACTAGGTCAGTCACCCAGCGATCGATAGATATTCGGATTGTGTCGGGTATAAGAAGTGATTATTCTGGGATGGACGGCTTTGGATGACGACACGCGGTCATGTTGTAGCGTCTCGGTGTCCCCGCAGTACAATGTTATTGTGACAGATGACGGTTGTCATTCTCTATCCAGCGGCACCCGAATTTCAGGCTCGGGGTTGGGAATGACGCAGCCGGTAATTAATGACAGTAGCTGGAGAGGCCTGTGTGGACCTGCCTGGCTCTCTGATTTCACAATGTCTTACAGAATGACGGCAGAACTTTAATGGATACTTAACCAATTCTTCTCTTACATTGTGGGGGTCAGGGGTCAGAGTCAGGGGTCAGGGGTCAGAGTCAGAGTCAGGGGTCAGAGTCAGAGTCAGGGGTCAGAGTCAGGGTCAGGGGTCAGGGGTCAGAGTCAGAGTCAGGGGTCAGAGTCAGAGTCAGGGGTCAGAGTCAGGGTCGGTCCACAGTGGAAAGTTTATCCCAAATATACAGGAATTTGAGCAGAATAAAATTCAGTACTGATTATCTCCAGCAGGTGGCAGCACAGAGCTCTCTGGCTTCAAGGGACCCTCCACTTTTGTGAAGCTGCACTGAGTAAAATATGGAGTCTGCTATTGCTGACCTTTTTCTGATAATGCTAATTTCCTGGCCCCCTCTGGCTTCAACACATTATCAGTCACATCCATAAACGCATGGCGAGGTGAACAGCGGGCATGGTCAGTGGAAAGTCTTACTCTACCCACAAATACCACAGTCCTTGTACTAATACTTCTAAGGGGCACTTGTCCTCTTGCACCTCCAGAGTTCCCCTAAGTTAGTGCCCCCTTATGTCCTCCTGCTTCTTCAAAATGCCCCCTAATTTAGTGCCCTCTTATGTCCTCCTGATTCTCCAGAGTGCCCCCTAATTTAGTGCCCTCTTATGTCCTCCAGCACCTCCAGAGTGCCCCCTAATTTAGTGCCCTCTTATGTCCTCCTGCACCTCCAGAGTGCCCCCTAATTTAGTGCCCTCTTATGTCCTCCAGCACCTCCAGAGTGCCCCCTAATTTAGTGCCCCCTTATGTCCTCCTGCACCTCCAGAGTGCCCCCTAATTTAGTGCCCTCTTATGTCCTCCTGCACCTCCAGAGTGCCCCCTAATTTAGTGTCCCCTTATGTCCTCCTGCACCTCCAGAGTGCCACCTAGTTTAGTGCCCTCTTATGTCCTGATTCTCCAGAGTGCCCCCTAAGTTAGTGCCCCCTTATGTCCTCCTGCACCTCCAGAGTGTCTCCTAGTTTAGTGCCCTCTTATGTCCTCCTGCACCTCCAGAGTGCCCCCTAGTTTAGTGCCCTCTTATGTCCTCCTGATTCTCCAGAGTGCCCCCTAAGTTAGTGCCCCCTTATGTCCTCCTGCACCTCCAGAGTGCCCCCTAATTTAGTGCCCTCTTATGTCCTCCTGATTCTCCAGAGTGCCCCCTTATGTCCTCCTGATTCTCCAGAGTGCCCCCTTATGTCCTCCTGATTCTCCAGAGTGCCCCCTTATGTCCTCCTGCACCTCCAGAGTGTCCCCTAGTTTAGTGCCCTCTTATGTCCTCCTGTATCTCCAGAGTGCCCCCTAATTTAGTGCCCCCTTATGTCCTCCTGCACCTCCAGAGTGTCCCCTAGTTTAGTGCCCTCTTATGTCCTCCTAAATCTCCAGAGTGCCCCCTAATTTAGCGCCCCCTTATGTCCTCCTGCACCTCCAGAGTGCCCCCTAATTTAGTGCCCCTTATGTCCTCCTGCACCCCCAGAGTGTCCCCTAGTTTAGTGCCCTCTTATGTCCTCTTGCACCTCCAGAGTGTCCCCTAATTTAGTGCCACCTTATGTCCTCCTGCACCTCCAGAGCTCCTCCTAATTTAGTGCACCCTTATGTCCTCCTGATTCTACAGAGTGCCCCCTAGTTTAGTGCCCTCTTATGTCCTCCTGCACCTCCAGAGTGTCCCCTAATTTAGTGCCCTCTTATGTCCTCCTGCTCCTCCAGAGTGCCCCCTAAGTTAGTGCCCTCTTATGTCCTCCTGCGCCTCCAGAGTGCCCCCTAAGTTAGTGCCCTCTTATGTCCTCCTGCACCTCCAGAGTGTCCCCTAAGTTAGTGCCCTCTTATGTCCTCCTGCGCCTCCAGAGTGCCCCCTAAGTTAGTGCCCTCTTATGTCCTCCTGCACCTCCAGAGTGCCCCCTAAGTTAGTGCCCCCTTATGTCCTCCTGCACCTCCAGAGTGTCCCCTAGTTTAGTGCCCTCTTATGTCCTCCTGCACCTCCAGAGTGCCACCTAGTTTAGTGCCCTCTTATGTCCTGATTCTCCAGAGTGCCCCCTAAGTTAGTGCCCCCTTATGTCCTCCTGCACCTCCAGAGTGTCCCCTAGTTTAGTGCCCTCTTATGTCCTCCTGCACCTCCAGAGTGCCCCCTAATTTAGTGCCCTCTTATGTCCTCCTGATTCTCCAGAGTGCCCCCTAAGTTAGTGCCCTCTTATGTCCTCCTAAATCTCCAGAGTGCCCCCTAATTTAGTGCCCCCTTATGTCCTCCTGCACCTCCAGAGTGTCCCCTAATTTAGCGCCCCCTTATGTCCTCCTGCACCTCCAGAGTGTCCCCTAGTTTAGTGCCACCTTATGTCCTCCTGCACCTCCAGAGTGCCCCCTAGTTTAGTGCCACCTTATGTCCTCCTGCACCTCCAGAGTGCCCCCTAAGTTAGTGCCCTCTTATGTCCTCCTGCGCCTCCAGAGTGCCCCCTAAGTTAGTGCCCTCTTATGTCCTCCTGCACCTCCAGAGTGCCCCCTAGTTTAGTGCCACCCTATGTCCTTCTGCTTCTCCTGAGTGTCCCCTAATTTAGTGCCCCCTTATGTCCTCCTGCACCTCCAGAGTGCCCCCTAGTTTAGCGTTGAAAAAGGTGGTCTCTAATAACCTGGGTTATGGTGATGTCATCACACAGGGCAGACTGCGATTGGTCGGTTTATTCAGCAATAACTTTACCATCAATAAAGATAACAAAGTAATACATAAATCAATTATTTTATTTAGAGATTCTCTTATGCCATCCAAAGAGACAAATCAGACCCAAAATATCAAAAAATACACAATTTTTTTTAAATTAGTGTTACTGAATATAAAAAGACATTTTATTCCATCATTTGTCCTTTTTTTTATTTTATTTTTTAAATACATTTTTGATAAAATTTTATCACGAATAAGGAAAACACCATCGATCAGGTTGGATCATCAAAGAAAAAAAAAATGGAAATTAATGAGTTAAAAAATAAACGCCAAATTTGGTCCCCTAAAGAAAAAAAAAGAGACAAAACTTCATAACACCCAATAATAGTAAAACATTAACATGATGCAAATATTATAATTCTGGAACAAAATATTCCAACATTTATTTTGGAATAATAAAGATTTATTTTTTCACTTTTGCAATTAGTGACACCAAAAGGAAATTAATGATCAAAATGAAGATCATCACTTAGATCTTCCGATATGGAGCCGAGTATATAGAGAACTGTCAATGTTCCTTTGTATCTCTCTATCCCCAGTCTGAACAATGTTTATAAACAATGTTACTGTATCTCTCTCTCTCTATCTCCCGTCTGATCAATGTTTTTATAAACAATGTTACTTTGTATCTCTCTATCCCCAGTCTGAACAATGTTTATAAACAATGTTACTTTGTATCTCTCTATCTCCCGTCTGATCAATGTTTATAAACAATGTTACTTTGTATCTCTCTATCTCCTGTCTGATCAATGTTTATAAACAATGTTACTTTGTATCTCTCTATCTCCCGTCTGATCAATGTTTATAAAACAATGTTACTTTGTATCTCTCTCTCTCCTGTCTGATCAATGTTTATAAACAGTGTTACTTTGTATCTCTCTATCTCCCATCTGATCAATGTTTATAAACAATGTTACTCTGTGTCTCTCTAGCTCCAGTCTAAACAATGTTTATAAACAATGTTACATTGTATCTCTCTATCTCCTGTCTGAACAATGTTTATAAACAATGTTACTCTGTGTCTCCCTAGCTCCAGTCTGATCAATGTTTATAAACAATGTTACTCTGTGTCTCTCTAGCTCCAGTCTGAACAATGTTTATAAACAATGTTACTCTGTGTCTCCCTAGCTCCAGTCTGATCAATGTTCTCTAGCTCCTGTCTGATCGATGTTTATAAACAATGTTACTCTGTGTCTCTCTATCTCCAGTCTGATCAATGTTTATAAACAATGTTACTCTGTGTCTCTCTAGCTCCAGTCTGAACAATGTTTATAAACAATGTTACTCTGTGTCTCCCTAGCTCCAGTCTGCTCAAAGTTTATAAACAATGTTACTTTGTATCTCTCGTCTGAACAATGTTTATAAACAACGTTACTTTGCAGATGTACTGGTTGTATTCTATGAAGCATGTCTCCTGTGATTGGTGATGGCGTCTCTCTCGGCGGTGACATTTGCTGTCAGTCCCTCGGATGACACAATAAAACGGCCGGTATAAAGGGACTCGCTAATCCCCGGGTGCTTCAAAGCCGCCTGGAGACTCGGCAGTGACTGATGTGCCGGTGATGTCATCGGTCGGAGTTTATGATGTAATGAAGAGCCGTCACCATTATGTCCTATTGGGGAATTATTGTCACTGATCTGCTCTGAGTCACTTTCCTGTTTACCAATTAAAGTGATGAAAAGACAAATATTATGGAGAATATTATGGAGAATATTATGGAGAATATTATAGAGAATATTATGGAGAATATTATGGAGAATATTATGGAGAATATTATGGAGAATATTATGGAGAATATTATGGAGAATATTATGGAGAATATTATGGAGAGTCCCTTTAATGTTCCTTACAAAGTATAAATCACATCACAGGCTGGGAAGAGGTGAAGCACCGCCCCCATGTCTCCCTCCTTCCCCCTCTGTATGACATGTTATACATCCAGGGGGGGGCAGGGGGGGCAGGACAAGGGGGGGAAGGATGGGGGTGGGGGCAGGACAAGGGGGGGGGCAGGAGGGGGGGCAGGACAGGGGGGCAGGACAAGGGGGGGCAGGACAGGGGGGGCGGAGGGGCAGGACAGGGGGGGTGGAGGGGCAGGATAAGGGGGGGGTGGGCAGGACAAGGGGGGGGTGGGGGGGGGGGGGGGGCAGGACAAGGTGGGGGCAGGACAGGGAAGGGGGCCGGACAGGGGGGGGCAGGACAGGGGGGCAGGACAGGGGGGGGGCCGGACAAGGGGGGCGGGGGGGCAGGGGGGGGGGCAGGACAGGGGGGGGTGGGCAGGACAAGGTGGGGGCAGGACAGGGAAGGGGGCCGGACAGGGGGGGCAGGACAGGGGGGCAGGACAGGGGGGGGGCCGGACAAGGGGGGGCAGGACAAGGGGGGCGGGGGGGGCAGGACAAGGGGGGGCCGGACAGGGGGGGCAGGACAAGGGGTGGGCAGGACGGGGGGCAGGACAAGGGGTGGGCAGGACAAGGGGGGGCAGGACAAGGGGGGCAGGAGGGGCAGCCGCCCCGGGAGCAGCATTAGATCTGTGGCTGGCAACCAGCGGGCCACGGCTTCCTGTATTCTCTGACATCTATGGAGGTCACACTTTGCTCCAACCCTCTGCTAGAAATCCAGCGATTGGCCGTGCAGTGCTCACTCTGTGCCAACCACGGGCAACCGGAGGAAGGGGTTAGAGCGCGGCCACAGGCGGATACACCTAGTGGTGCATCCATATGAAAATTAAGGACGCCCGTGGCCAAAAACCCAAAACAGACAGTTTTTTTAAAAACATTTTAATTTAAATGTAATTAATATAGCTGGCGTTTTTGCAAGTCAATGGGAAACAAATTTGCATTGAAGTCAATGGGACCCGATTATGCGTTGAAGTTAATGGGACGCAATTTTGCATTCAAGTTACTAGGGGGGGCAGTTTTTCATTGAAGACAATGGGATTTGATTTTGCATCGAAGTCAATGAGATGCGATTTTGCATTGAAGTCAATGGGATGCGATTTTGCATTGAAGTCAATGGGACGCAATTATACATTGAAGTCACTAGGGGGGCATTTTTGCTTGAAGTCAATAGGATGCGATTTTGCGTGGAAGTCACTAGGGGACGTCCTTGCATTGAAGTCAATGGGACATGGTTTTGCATCAAAGTCAATGGGACAGGATTTTGCATTGAAGTCAATGGGGTGCGATTATGCATATCCTTCACCTACATACCTTTATACTAATGGTCTCCAAACTGCGGCCCGGGGGCCAGATGTGGCTCTTTGCTTGCTTTTATCTGGCCCTTGGGGCACTATTTCCTCCACTGATGCCAACAATGGGGCATAACCCCCCCACTGGGATCAATGAAGGGGCAAAATTCCTTCCATGACACCAACGATGGGGCAAAATTCCTTCCAATGACACCAACCTTTGGGCCCAATGACACCAATAATGGGGCACAATTCCTTCCAAAGACACCAATGATGGGGCACAATTCCTTCCAAAGACACCAATGATGGGGCACAATTCCTTCCAAAGACACCAATGATGGGGCACAATTCCTTCCAAAGACACCAATGATGGGGCACAATTCCTTCCAAAGACACCAATGATGGGGCACAATTCCTCCCAGTGAAACCAACCATTGGGCCCAATGACACCGATGATGGGGCACAATTCCTTCCAAAGACACCAATGATGGGGCACAATTCCTCCCAGTGAAACCAACCTTTGGGCCCAATGACACCGATGATGGGGCACAATTCCATCCAATGATTTTACAGATTGGGGAACAATTCCTCCCAGTGACACCAATGGTGGGGTACTGTCCCCCCACCAAAGATGGGGCATTATTTTTTCCCGCTGACGTCAGGACCTTTTCTACTCCCAATTACCACAGTCCGGCCCCCCTAAAGTCTGGAGGACCCCCTGCTTTATACTAAAAGGTGTCTCCATATCTCAGAAAGTTTGGGGGGGGGGGTAAAAGCCCCCCCAGCACATATATTGCAATACAAAACTACATATAGAGATTTTGTAGGTGAACCACTAGAGGGAGCTCTCATTGGCATTTCCTCTCTCTTAGGCTTTTTTTGTTAACCACAGTTCCAAGGAGATATCAATCTCTCATGGGGTATATCATTCATTGGTCAGTTTAACTCACAGATGCCACACCCCCGTCCCTCTGTTATTGGTTCTTCCACAAATAGTCACGTTTGATTGTCTTGTTGGTAATCGGAGGAGCTCACTAAACCATCCAATCGGTAGTAGCAATGTGTACAAAGGGCTGGGAATAAAGTCATTGTGAACCCTTCCATATCCCCAGTGTAGTGACTGACCTCAGGTGATACACAGAGATGAAACAAACCCTCCTACATAAGTTGTATCTGTTTATCTGCAGCCCTTTGTTCTTTACATCCATTCAAAGTAGAGAATTCATACACCTTTTCCTTGACCTATCAGAAAGCAAGGGGAAGGGAGCTGAAGTTACATTCTGAAGATCTCAGTGAGAGAACTGATCCCCTGCAAGGCTCTCGCTGCACCTTCTGAAAGCTGGCAGGAGGGAGAGGGAGAGAAGCCACCTTTCAGCAGCTGCAGATAGAGCCATACAGGGGATCAGGGGGAGGGGGCAAATACTGGAACTGATCCCTTGTATGGCTCTCCCTGCAGCTGCTAAAAGCCGGTGGGAGGGAGAGGAGTAGAAGCCAGATTTCAGCAGCTGCAGAGAGAGTCATATAGGGAATCAGTTCCAGTAATCCCCCCCGATCCCCTGTATGGCTCTATCTGCAGCTGCTGAAAGCCAGCGGTAGAGAGAGGAGGAAAAGCCGGATTTCAGCAGCTAAAGAGAGAGAGCCATACAGGGGATTGGGGGGGTGGTCAATTACTGGAATTGATCCCCTGTATGGCTCTCTCTGCAGCTGCTGAAAGCCAGGTTCTCTTCCACTCCCTCCTGCCGGCTTTCATCAGCTGTAGAGAGAGCCATACAGAGGAACGGGGGGGGGGGGCAATTACTGGAACCATTACCCTGTATTGCTCTCTCTGCAGCTGTTGAAAGCCAGCAGGAGGTAGAGGGTGAGAAGTGGGCTTTCAGCTGCTGCAGAGAGAGCCATACAGGTGATCCAGGGGGATTAGTGGAACTGATCCCCTGCATGGCTCTCTCTGCAGCAGCTGAAAGCCAGTGGGAGGGAGAGGAGAAGCCATCTTTCAGCACCTTTAGAGAGAGCCATGCAAGGGATGGGGGGGGGGGCAATTTACTGTCAATCCCATGTATAACTCTCTCTGTAGCAGCTAAAAGCCGGCTTCTCCTCTTCTCCCTCTCGCTGGCTTTCAGTAGCTGCAGAGAGAGCCATGCAGGGGATCAGGGGGGATGTTAATACTGGAACTGATCCCCTGTATGGCTCTCTCTGCAGCAGCTGAAAGTTGGCTTCTCCTCCTCTCCCTCCCACCAGCTTTTAGCAGCTGCAGAGAGAGCCATGCAGGGAATCAGTTCCAGTAATTGCCCCCCTCCCCCTGTATGGCTCTCTCTGCAGCAGCTGAAAGCCGACAGGCGGGAGAAGTGGAGAAGCCAGCTTTAAGCAGCTGCAGAGAGAGCCATGCATGGGATCGGAGGGGGATGTGAATACTGGAACTGATCATATCTGTGGGGGGAGGGGGAGGGGGGAGAATCTGTCACTTCAAGTCCCCAATATGTGACCACACAATAGGATGTTCGATGATCGGCTCGGTTGGGCGAAGACTGAGAAGTAGAATGTGGCCATTGATTACATCGCTATATAAACACTTGCAATATGAATAATAATAATAAAAATAACACATGATATCACTTATCAGTTGTGTCATTCGGATGGGGCGTGCTGATTGGTCGCCCTGACAATGCGCCCTTTCTTCTTATTCTGTAAACAGGTTAACACAACAATATTAAAGATTTCTCTTTGATGCTAATTAAAGTTGCGGAAACATTGCGACACGCATGTCTAAAATTGGAAGCCGGATGTCGGGGAAGCAGTTCGCGCTTGTCTGAGGGCGATCGCAGCGCGTGGGATTACACCCTCTGCGGTCTCTTTTACTTTTGCAGTCGCTGACAATTTGTTTATTTATTTATTTTTCTGCACGATTGCAAATTCTCCGATCAAATGAGAGGCAAGAAAATCATGCAGACGGGTTTATGAGTTCCGGTGTAGTTCCCTTCTATCACCAGCAGAGGTCACTGGGGGGGAGGAGCTACAATGGTGGACGTTCCACAAGGAAGTCAAACAATTCAGTTGATTGAATTGAGCAAATCTGATCGTCACGGGGCCCCCGATATGTCCCCGGGCCCCCGATATGTCACGGGGCCCCCGATATGTCCCCGGGCCCCCGATATGTCACAAGGCCCCCGATATGTCCCCGGGCCCCCGATATGTCACAAGGCCCCCGATATTTCACGGGGCCCCCGATATGTCCCCGGGCCCCCGATATGTCACAAGGCCCCCGATATTTCACGGGGCCCCCGATATGTCCCGGCGCAAAGATTTGTTTTTATGATTTTATGATGTAAAATGGTTTCAAATTTCCGGCATGAGAAAATTTCCGGCATCAGAAAACATCTCACAGACCCCTCCAAAGGTCCCCCAAAACTTTGAAGGGGTGTGTGCGCCGTTTAACCCCTTTCGATACCGGGCACTTTTACCCCCATTCCTGCCCAGGCCAATTTTCAGCTTTCGGCACTGTCACACTTTGAATGACAATTACTCAGTCATGTGACACTGTACCCATAGGACATTTTTATCATTTTATTCAAACAAATGGAGATTTCTTTTGGTGGTATTTAACCACTGCTGGGTTTTTTATTTTTTGCTAAAAAAAAATCAAAAATACCGTTTCATAGTTTGTTATAAAATTTTGAAAACTGGTATTTTTTCTCCTTTGATGTGCACTGATGGGCACTGATGGCTGGCACTAATGGGCGGCACTGGTAGGTGGCACTAATAGGCAGCACTGATAGTGGCACTGATGGGTGGCACTGATAGACACTGGTAGGTGACACTGCTAGGCATCACTGATCGGTGGCACTGATGGGCATTGATTGGCAGCACTGGTGGGCCCTGATAGGTGGCACTGTTGGGCAAAGGTAGGTGGCACTGTTGGCTAAAGGTAGGTAGCATGGTGGGCACTGGTAGGTGGCACTAGTGGGTACTGATAGGTGGCACTGGTGGGTACTGATAGGTGGCACTAGTGGGTACTGATAGGTGGCACTGGTGGGTACTGATAGGTGGCACTGGTGGGTACAGATGAGGCAGCCGCGGCTCTCTTTACACATATGACATTTTTATCATTTTATTCACAGAAATAGAACTTTCTTTTGGTGGTATTTAATCGCCATTGAGGGGGTTATTTGTTGCTAAATAAACAAAGAAAGATCGAAATTTTGGGGGAAAAAATTGTCATTAGTTTCAGAAAATGTTGTAAATATTTTTTCTCCTTCACTGATGTGCATTGACGAGGCTGCACTGATGGACACTGATGAGTTGGGACTAATGTGGTGACACTGATGGGCACTGATGAATTGGGACTAATGAGGTGACACTGATGGGCACTGATGAGTTGGGACTAATGAGGTGACACTGATGGACACTGGTGAGTTGGGACTAATGTGGTGACACTGATGGACACTGGTGAGTTGGGACTAATGAGGTGACACCGATAAGGAGGCGGTAATATGCAGCACTGATAGGCTGCACTGATGGTTACTGAAAAGTGGCACTAATGGGCACTGATAGGTGGCACTAATGGACACTGATGGGTGGGATTGATTGGTGGCACTGACTGGCACCACTGCTGGGCACTGTTGGAGCCGCACTGATAATCATTCTCTAGGCTGGGACGATGTCATCAGTCTGCTGCAGGCACGAGGAAGCATTTCCTCAGTCTCTCTCCCCCCCCCCCCTACTTCCTCAGCGAGATATAAGGACGCCACTGGGAGCCAATCAGGTGTGCCGCAGTTCAGATGTTTTGAAAATAACATGCTGATGGGAGGAGAGAGCAGAGTAAGGAGATAACCTCATCAGTCCGCTGTCCCTTTACTGTCCAATCAGCAGGCTGGAGGTGGTTAGGAAGCTCCAGGACCGTCTCCTACAGTTGGTTCAGCTGTGGGATCGGGGCACCACCTGTGCAGAGGGGGGGATGGGGGCACCACCTGTGCAGAGGGGGGATGGGGGCACCACCAGTGCAGAGGGGGGATGGGGGCACCACCAGTGCAGAGGGGGGATGGGGGCACCACCTGTGCAGAGGGGGGATGGGGGCACCACAAATGCAGAGGGGGGATGGGGGCACCACCAGTGCAGAGGGGGGATGGGGGCACCACCTGTGCAGAGGGGGGATGGGGCACCACAAATGCAGAGGGGGGGCACCACCAGTGCACAGGGGGGATAGGGGCACCACCAGTGCAGAGGGGGGATGGGGGCACCACCAGAGCAGAGGGGGGCACCACCAGGGCAGAGGGGGGATAGGGGCACCACCTGTGCAGAGGGGGGGCACCACCAGTGCAGAGGGGTGATAGGGGCACCACCTGTGCAGAGGGGGGATGGGGGCACCACGAGTGTAGAGGGGGATGGGGGCACCACCAGTACAGAGGGGGGATAGGGGCACCACCTGTGCAGAGGGGGGATAGGGGCACCACCAGTGCAGAGGGGGGTGGGGGCACCACCTGTGCAGAGGGGGGATAGGGGCACCACCTGTGCGGAGGGGGCATGGGGGCACCACCTGTGCAGAGGGGGAGGGGGGCATGGGGGGCACCACCTGTGCTGAGGGGGGATGGGGGCACCACCAGTGCTGGGGTGGGGGGGGGGCAGTGCAGAGGGGGGGGGGTGTGGGGGGGGGATGGGGGCACCACCAGCTCAGAGGGGGGGGGGGGTGGGGGCACCACCTGTGCTGAGGGGGGATAGGGGCACCACCAGTGCAGAGGGGGGAGTGGGGGCACCACCTGTGCAGAGGGGGAGATCGGGGCACCACCTGTGCAGAGGGGGGATAGGGGCACCACCTGTGCAGAGGGAGGATGGGGGCACCACCTGTGCAGAGGGGGGGATGGGGGCACCACCAGTGCAGAGGGGGAGGATGGGGGCACCACCTGTGCAGAGGGGAGGGATGGGGGCACCACCAGTGCAGAGGGGGAGGATGGGGGCACCACCTGTGCTGAGGGGGGATGGGGGCACCACCAGCTCAGAGGGGGGGGTGGGGGAGGGGGGCACCACCAGTGCAGAGGGGAGGATGGGGGCACCACCTGTGCTGAGGGGGGATGGGGGCACCACCAGTGCAGAGGGGGGAGTGGGGGCACCACCTGTGCAGAGGGGGAGATCGGGGCGCCACCAGTGCAGAGCTGGCTCAGGAATGGCAGTAGGCGGGTGTGAGGACATCGGCACACAGTGAAGACTTTTGGAGGACGGTTTGGTGTCAAGAAGGGCAGCAAAGAAGCCGATTCTCTCCAGGAAAACCATCGGGACAGTCTGATATTCTGCAGAAGGTCCAGTGATTGGACTGCTGAGGACTGGGGGGGGGAGTCATTTTCTCTGATGAATCTCCTTTCCCATTGTCTGGGGCATCCGGGAAAAACCTTGTCTGGTGAAAAGGTGAGCGCTACTATCAGTCCTGTGTCATTCCTCCTGAGACCCTCCATGTGGGGGGAGGGGGGGTCGCTTCTCAGCCAAGGGATTGGGGGGCTCCTAAGAACACCGCCATGAATAAAGAATGGTCCAAAAACATCCCCCGAGAGCGACTTCTCCGACCATCCAAGAAGAGTTTGGTGATGAAGAATCCCATCTCCAGTATGGTGGAGCCACTTATCATACGGGAAAAAGTCATAACGGAGTGTCTTGGGGGAACAAACCGTTTCGGGTCGGCGGCCAGGAAACTCCCCCAGACCTTAATCCCATGGAGAACTTGTGGTCAGTCCTCAGGAGGTGAAGAAGAAAAACACCCACAAATCCTGACAATCTCCGAGCATTGATTATACAGGAATGGGGGGGGAGGGGCATCAGACAGGACGTGGCCCAGAAGTTGATGACATCATTCCGGGGAGAATTACAGGTCAGGAAGAGAAGAGTCATCAAATACTCTTTACATAAACTTCGTGTCATTCTCCATAAAAGTCTCCGACACTTCATGGAACACTTATAATTATACTTCAGCATCCCATAATAACATCTGACAAAACCATCTACAAACACTGAAGAAGCCGCCGACTTTGTGGAAATAAATATTTGTGTCATTCGCACGTTTGGCCGCGGCTGCGTGACGGCGACCTGAAAAGTGTCTCCTGGCTGTGCTGTACGGCAGAGCAGTGCAAACCTCACAACTGGATGGCCAGATACACAAACCCAGCATGTCCTATATACAGGGGGTCCCCGACTTACGAGCGCCCGACCTACGAACATCCCCTACTTACGAACCGGGCGCTGCGGGGACCCTCCGCCCGGGCGCTGCGGGGACCCTCCGCCATTTTCCGCCGTCCTCCAGCCGTTCTGCGCGGCCAGATGGAGCCTCGGAAAATGACGGCAAACATCGGAAGTGTCCGTAATTTGCCGCGCATGCGCATAACGGCATTCGGCGGAACATCGGAAATGTCCGTAATTGTCCGTAATTGTCGGTCTGCGCATGCGCGGCCGACTTACGAACATTTCCGAAGTTAAGAACAGGCGGGCAGTCCCTAACGAGTTCGTAACTCGGGGACCCCCTGTATATATATATATATTTGTATATAATGTGCGTTTAGCTGTTCGCCCGCAATTTGTTTTTCACAATATCTGGTCCACTATTGGCTGGAATACTCGGCTCCTCCCACAATAGAAATCTGTGCGGCGCATGCATGACCTCATCGCTGATCGCTGTATAGTCTGTGGTTATATTTGTTCAGTTTACAATCACACGAGACGAACGTTTATATTTCAGATTTCCTTCCAGCTCTCCAGGAATAATCCTGATTGTTCGCTGCCGGCGCCGGAGGCTTTGATGTATACAATGTATACGGGATCGGATCTGTCCATGTGTGCCCCGGCACCTCCCCCGCTCTGCCCCAGACACCTCCCCCGCTCTGCCCCAGACACGTCCCCCGCTCTGCCCCAGACACGTCCCCCGCTCTGCCCCAGACACGTCCTTGGCCCCCCGGGGGGAGACTTTTATATTTCTCCTCTATTAGTAAACAGCGTGGCGGTTATATACAGTATATATATATATATATACATCCACACAATCCAGACAGAAACAAAGTAACGAGTAAAAACTCCAAATGTATCCAAAACTCCTTCAATCTCCAGAATATTCCCCCAACTTCCTCCTGAAGAGTCACTCGCCCTTCAATATACCTTTTATATTACATAATAAGGTAAAATACCTAATAAAACTACACAATAAATAATAACATATTATAAGAAATCAATAAATAATAATAATAAATCCGAATGACATAAAATATAATAATAATTATTATTATTATTATTATTATTAATAATGACCTACTAAGATAATATATAATTTCATAAAATAATAATAACAAAGGTGATTTTTATTATTATTATTATTATTATTATTTATTATTATTATTTACATAATAAAAGCTAACATATAATAAAACTACACAACAAGATAATGCATAAAAAATAATAATAATAAATCCGAATGACATGATAAAATATTATTATTATTATTATTATTATTATTATTATTATTATTAATAATAATAATAATAATAATAATGACTTACTAAGATAATATATAATTTCATAAAATAATAATAATGATGATGATTTTTATTATTATTATTATTACATAATAAAAGCTAACATATAATAAAACTACACAACAAGATAATGCATAACAAATAATAATAATAAATCCGAATGACATGATAAAATATGATGATGATTATTATTATTATTATTATTATTATTATTATTATTAATAATAATAATGACTTACTAAGATAATATATCATTTCATAAAATAATAATAATGATGGTGATTTTTATTATTATTATTATTACATAATAAAAGCTAACATATAATAAAACTACACAACAAGATAATGCATAATAAATAATAATAATAAATCCGAATGACATGATAAAATATGATGATTATTATTATTAATAATAATAATGACTTACTAAGATAATATATAATTTCATAAAATAATAATAATGATGGTGATTTTTATTATTATTATTAAATAATAAAAGCTAACATATAATAAAACTACACAACAAGATAATGCATAATAAATAATAATAATAAATCTGAATGACATGATAAAATATGATAATTATTATTATTATTATTATTATTAATAATAACTTACTAAGATAATATATAATTTCATAAAATAATAATAATGATGGTGATTTTTATTATTATTATTATTAAATAATAAAAGCTAACATATAATAAAACTACACAACAAGATAATGCATAATAAATAATAATATTAAATCTGAATGACATGATAAAATATGATGATTATTATTATTTATTATTATTATTATTATTAATAATAATAATAATAATAATGACTTACTAAGATAATATATAATTTCATAAAATAATAATAATGATGGTGATTTTTATTATTATTACATAATAAAAGATAACATATAATAAAACTACACAACAAGATAATGCATAATAAATAATAATAATAAATCTGAATGACATGATAAAATATGATAATTATTATTATTATTATTATTATTATTAATAATAACTTACTAAGATAATATATAATTTAATAAAATAATAATAATGATGGTGATTTTTATTATTATTATTACATAATAAAAGCTAACATATAATAAAACTACACAACAAGATAATGCATAATAAATAATAACAAGATAATGAAATAAATAAATAAATAAGGGCTCGTTGTTACACATATGGTGGGAATGCTGGGTAAATTCTGGGACAGTATCATGCAGTTTCCAATACATCACAAATTACGCTGTTGTCCATTTTACCAGGCTCATATAAAAATATCAACAAAGGCTTGCTCAGACATTGGGTGATAGCTGCAAGATTGGTTATTCCGCGCTATCGGCGATCAACACAATCCCCTTCAGTGAATGATTGGGTAGTGGAAATGGATCATACTGAGAAGATGGAGACCCTCCCGGCATATGAATTGGACATACTTGAAAAATGTCAGCAGATATGGGCCCCCTGGAGGGCCTTTAGGGAGCCTCAAGGCACCCCTTAAGAAGCCTCAAGGCACCCCTGAAGAAGCCCATAGGCACCCTGAAGAAGCCTCAAGGCACCCCTGAAGAAGCCCCAAGGCACCCCTTAAGAAGCTTCAAGACACCCCTAAAGAAGCCTCAAGGCACCCATGAGGAAGCCTCAAGGCACCCATGAAGAAGCCCCAAGGCACCCCTTAAGAAGCTTCAAGACACCCCTGAAGAAGCCTCAAGGCACCCCTGAAGAAGCCTCAAGGCACCCCTGAAGAAGCCCCAAGACACCCCTTAATAAGCCTCAAGACACCCCTGAAGAAGCCTCAAGGCACCCCTTAAGAAGCCTCAAGAACACCCCTGAAGAAGCCCCAAGGCACCCTGAAGAAGCCTCAAGGCACCCATGAAGAAGCCCCAAGGCACCCCTTAAGAAGCTTCAAGACACCCCTGAAGAAACCTCAAGGCACCCCTTAAGAAGCCTCAAGACACCCCTTAACAAACCTCAAGGCACCCCTGAAGAAGCCCCAAGGAACCCCCCAAGAAACCTCAAGGCACCCCTGAAGAAACCCCAAGGCATCCCTGAAGAAACCTCAAGGCACCCCTGAAGAAGCCCCAAGGCACCCCATAAGAAGCCTCAAGACACCCCTGAAGAAACCTCAAGGCACCCCTGAAGAAACCTCAAGACACCCCTGAAGAAACCTCAAGGCACCCCTTAACAAACCTTAAGGCACCCCTGAAGAAGCCCCAAGGCACCCCTGAAGAAGCCCCAAGGCACCCAGGGTTGAAAAGGGCTGCTGTAGAATGTAATGCGCAGATTTCTCTGCACTCTCTCCTGCATCAGGATGTCTGGGGGGGGGGGGGGGGAGGGGGGCGACTAAATGGAAAATTGAACATTTTCTTCACTCTTTGATCTTCGCTGTGGATCACATTTTCCGGGTTAGTAAATATATAATGATGAGGTACGCCTAGCGCCGTGTGATTGGATTAGACCCGCCCTCTCAGGGGAAATGTCCTCCTGTGATTGGATTAGATTTGTCCTTTCATGGGAAAAATGATCTTCCGAGACTGAAAAATATCAGCAGGATTTTCCTATTATAAGAACTCCACATACCCAGAATGTTCCCAACAGCGCCATATTTGTTAAGAAATCATCCAGGGTCACCATCTACTTCTCTGAGATGGCAACACGGAGATGACAGGATCGTGTAAATCCTGGTGCCTGTGCAGTTCTCGGCAGTGTTCACCAATGTCTGACACAGATCAGCCCCCTGCTGCAACCTCTCACCTTGTAACTTGTTATAAAAGTTACAATGTACAGTCTGATCACTGGGGGAGGGGAGACTGAGGAAATACTTCCTCCTGCCTGCAGCAGACTGATGACCTTACCTGAGCCTAGACAAAATTACAATGTTGTCATCTGATGAGAAAAGTGATCAAAAAAAACAAAAAATTATTTAAGGGACAGTATAAAAAAATAAAGGGTCCCGCCCCTCCATGCTCGCACGCAGAAGCGAATACATACATAAGCCGCGCACACATATGTAAACAATATTCGCACCACATGTGAGATATCGCCGCAAATGTTATAGCGAGAGCAATAATTCTCCTCCTCTGTAATGCTAAACAGGTAACCTGTAAAAAAAAAAAAAACGCAAAGCCATTCCACGAGTGCGCAATTTTAAAGCGTGACATGTTAGGCATCTATTTACTCGGCGTAACATCATCTTTTATATTTTCCCCAAAAATTGGGTTATATTTTGTGTTCTGTTGCATGAAAATGTATTAACTTCCTGAGATCTGCGCTATATCCGAATGACGGCTACAGCGCGGACCTGCTTTGCCGGGACTACGTCCATTGACGTCGCAGCGTGCACAAGCGGCCTGCGCTCCCCCTGAAGGTCGCGCGCGCGGCACGCTCTGTGATCAGCGAGTCTATGAGATTCGCTGGATCACCGATCCGAGTAAGGGGTTGATCCCGACCCCTTACCACGTGATCAGCTGTCAGCCAATGACAGCTGATCACGTAATGTCAACACAGCCGGTAATTGGGTATTTTTTTTTGCGAGGAGAAAAAAAAAAAGCCGATCACCGGCGGTAGTGATCGGGACATCAGTCCCGATCACTGCAAGCTGCCGCCAGCCCCTCAGTGCCCACCTGTGCCCCCTACAAGTAGGCAACAGTGCTGCCTACCAGTGCCCACCAGCGCCACCCAGCAATGCCCACAGTGCCACCTGTCAGTGCCCACAGTGCCACCTGTCAGTGCCCACAATCAGTGCCTGGGAACAGTGCTGCACATCAGTGCCACCTATCAGTGCCCATCAGTGTCACCTACCAGTGCCCATCAGTGCCGCCTATTAGTGCCCATCAGTGCCACCTATCAGTGACCATCAGTGCCACCTATCAGTGACCATCCCTGCCACCCATCTGTGCCACCCATCTGTGCCACCCATAAGGGCCCATCAGTGCCATCTTATCAGTGGACATCAGTGCCAACTTATCTGTCCCCATCGGTGCCACCTTATCTGTGCCTATCAGTGCCGCCTTATCTGTGCCTATCAGTGCCGCCTTAACTGTGCCTATCAGTGCCCACCAGTGCCGCCTGATCAGCGCATATTAATGAAGCAGAAAAATTACCTGTTTGCAAAATTTTATAACAAACTATTAAACATGATTTTTTTTTTTCAAAATTTTCCATCTTTTATTGTTTGTTTAGCAAAAAATAAAAACCCGGCTGTGATTAAATATCACCAATAGAAAGCTCTATCTGTGGGAAAAAAATTATAAAAATGTCACGTGTGTACAGTGTTGTATAACCGCGCAATTGTCATCCAAAGTGCGACAGCGCCGAAAGCTGAAAATCGGTCTGGGCAGGAGGGGGGGGAGGGGTTTAAGTGCCCGGTAAGCAAGTGGTTAAAGAAGATTTTTTTCCAAAAAATTGTGTTTGTATAACCCCTGTGCAAATACGGCGTGACATAAAAAATTGCAGTGATCGCCATTTTATTCTCTAGGGTCTCTGCTAAATATATATATATATAATGTTTGGGGGTTCGAAGTCATTTTCTGGTAAAAAAAAATGTAAACGTATAAAATAAAAAGTGCCAGAAAAGGCCGAATGGTGACATGTTTAGATTGTCTGGATAAATTCAGTATAAATAAACACCTATATACTGTATTTAAAGCGGTAGTAAACCGCTGACATTTTTTTTTTTTTTTTATACACCTGTAAGGGAAAAGGCATAATGAGCTAGTATGCACCACATACTAGCTCATTATGAAATACTTACCTTAGAACGAGGCGTCGGTGACTCACCTGGTCCACGCCGAGGTCGCTGACATGTTGCCTCGGCGCGTCCTCCGGGTATCGCGACATCCGGGGCTGTGAGTGGCTGGAGCCGCGATGTCATCACTCCCACGCATGCGCACGGGAGACTTCTTCCCGGCAGGCTTCGGATTCTGCCGGCCCTTCAGCCGAGAATCCCCCGTGCGCATGCGCCGCTGCAGTCAGCGGCGCATTGCACGGGGAATATCTCCTAAACCGTACAGGTTTAGGAGATATTTTTTTACCTACAGGTGAGCCTCATTATAGGCCTTATTATAGGCTCACCTGTAGGTGAAAGTCAAAATTTTGACTTTACTTCCACTTTAACCGCTTCCCGACCGGCCACTGCATATATACATCAGCAGAATGGCTCGGGCAGGCAGAATCACGTACCTGTACGTGATCGTGCATGTGCCTGCCCGTGGGTCGCGCGCGCGCCGCTAGCGGCGCGCTGGCGACCCGGTCGGGAGCTCCGTGACCCCGGCCGCGGGACCAGCGGACCCGATCGCCGCTGGTATCCCGCGATCGGGTTACGGAGCGGAAGAACGGGGAGAGGTCTATGTAAACAAACCTCTCCCCGCGCTTCCTACACTGACTGTCAGTGATCGGCGGTTCCCTGTCATCGGGGACGCCGATCAATGACGTCACACGTACAGCCACGCCCCCCTACTGTAAAAAAAACACAACACGTCACACTGACTCCTCCCCGCCCCCTAGTGGTTAACCCCTTCACTACAACTGTCATTTACATAGGAATCAGTGCTATTTAAATAGCACTGATTGCTGTATAAATGACAAATGTCCCAAAAATGTGTCAAAAATGTCCGATGTGTCCGCCATAATGTCGCAGTCACAATAAAAATCGCTGATCGCCGCCATTACTAATAAAAAAAAAATATTAATAAAAATGCTATAAAAACTATCCCCTATTTTGTAAACGCTATAACTTTTGCGCAAACTAATCAATAATCGCTAATTGCGATTTTTTTTACCAAAAATATGTAGAAGAATACGTATCGGCCTAAACTGAGGAAAAAAAATGTTTTTTTATATATTTTTTGGGGATATTTATTATAGCAAAAAGTAAAAAAATATTGAATTTTTTTCAAAATTGTCGCTCTATTTTTGTTTATAGCGCAAAAAATAAAAACCGCAGGGGCGATCAAATACCACCAAAAGAAAGCTCTATTTGTGGGAAAAAAGGACGCCAATTTTGTTTTGGAGCCCAGTCGCACGACCGCGCAATTGTTAGTTAAAGCGACGCAGTGCCGAATTGCAAAAAGGGGCCTGGTCCTTTGGCTGCCAATTGGTCCGGGCTGAAGTGGTTAAACATTGTATCTTGTTTTCTATCTGTATATAAACATTGTATCTTGTTTTCTATCTGTATATAAACATTGTATCTTGTTTTCTATCTGTATATAAACATTGTATCTTGTTTTCTATCTGTATGATTTCGCGTCCTTTGTACTGATGACCTCATTCTCAGAGACGACTTCTTTGCGGTGATTTCATGTTCCCTGCGACTTCCTGCGGGGAGGACGGCGAGTTCCGCTGACTCCACAGATTGGGGTACAATGTATGAGGTCAGCCGAGTGGCAGCGGGGTGACCCCGGACACAGATTCTCAGCCTCCAGTGACGTGTCACATGGCAGGCCGGGGACTCTGTGAAGGCCAGGTGTTAGGAAGGCTCCCGCTGGCGGGTCAGGGGCCACATTACACAGGATAATGAGTGGTTATCTCATCCGATGGGGAGTGGAAGATTCCGCATGGAATTCTGCAACCTATAAAATCCGTTTTTTTTCTGGAATTTCCCAGCCTGTAATGTCCGTGTGAAATTCAGAGAGAAGCCACCGGGGGGCCCTCCTGTGTCCCCCACTTCTGGGTGGAGCTTGTCACCTGCTCCCCTTTACTGGTAATCATATAGAATTCTATTTATACCCCCAATATTCAGCCCGGGGGCCATCCAACATTCCACAATACCCCGCGCCTGGAAAAAGTATTCACACCCCTTGAAATTTCCCACATTTTGTCGTGTCAACTGCCCCTGAATGTCCGTTTACCAGCAGCCGTGTACTGAAAACGTAAATGTATTTTATTGGGATTTTATGTGATGGACCAACACAAAGTGTCACATAATTGTGAAGTGGAAGGAAAATGATACAAATAAATATGTGAAAAGTGTGGGGGGGAGGGGCATTTGTATGGCGCCCCCCGGAGTCAATACTTTGTAGAACCCCCTTTCTCTACAAGTCTTTTTGGGGGTGTCTCTACCAGCTTTGCCCATCTAGAGAGGACATTTCTGCCCATTCTTCTTCTTTGTAAAATATCTCAAGCTCTGTCAGATTGGATGGAGAGCGTCTGTGATCAGCAATTTTCAAGTCTTTGCCACAGATTTTCAATGTGATTTAGGTCTGGACTGTGACTGGGCCATTCTAACACATGAATATGCTTTGATCTAAACCATTCCATTGTAGCTCTGGCTGTATGTTTTGGGTCGTTGTCCTGCTGGAAGGTGAACCTCCCCCCCCCCCCAGTCTCAAGTCTTTTGCCGACACTAATGCGGCGTACACACGGTCGGACTTTCCGATGGAAACAGTCCGATGGGAGCTTTTCATCGGATTTTCCGACCGAGTGTATGCCCAACGGTCTTTTTCTGTCGGAATTTCCGACGGACTTTGAATTGAGAACCTGTTCTTAATTTTTCAGACAGAAAATCTTTCTATCGGATTTTCCGATCGTGCGTATGCAATTCCGACACGCAAAATTACGACGCATGCTCGGAAACAATTCGACGCATGCTCAGAAGCATTAAACTTCCCTTTTATAGTGCTGTTGAACGTGTTGTATGTCGCGGTGTTACTGACCGTCGGAATTTGGTGTGACCGTGTGTAGGCAACACAGTTTGAGCGGAATTCGGTGAATTGCCTGGCATGGCCGCGGTCTTGGCCGGGATCTGTGGAGTGCAGATATATTAATCAGAACAATTTTCAGATTAGCGCTCCACTTATCTACTAATATTTGATGTTCCAACTCTGACAATATTTGCGCACGCTCTGCCAGGCCCCGCCCACTCATGACAAAGCTGCTGTGTGGGAGTTCGAGGCCGGGGTCATGGTTCCTCCACCGAGGACCCGGACACATAATTCACAGATCTGCAGAATCTCAGATCCCAGACTTGTGACCCGCTTCAAGGAGCGCTCCGCTTTTTTTTGTATTCCACTGTTATTTAGCTGATATGAAGTTGTAACCCTGAACTGGATGTCATTCAGTCTGCTCTGCTTTCTGCGCTCTGTGCTCTCTGCCCTGCACTCTGCCCTCTGTGCCCTGTGCTCTGCGCCCTGTGCTCTGTGCCCTGTGCTCTGCTTTCTGCGCTCTGTGCCCTGTGCTCTGTGCTCTGCACTCTGTGCTCTGTGCTCTGTGCCCTGTGCTCTGCGCTCTGTGCCCTGTGCTCTGCTTTCTGCGCTCTGTGCTCTGTGCCCTGTGCTCTGTGCTCTGCACTCTGCGCTCTGTGCCCTGTGCTCTGTGCCCTGTGCTCTGTGCCCTGTGCTCTGCTTTCTGAGCTCTGTGCTCTGTGCCCTGCACTCTGCCCCCTGTGCCCTGTGCTCTGTGCTCTGCGCTCTGTGCCCTGTGCTCTGTGCTCTGCACTCTGTGCTCTGTGCCCTGTGCTCTGCTTTCTGCGCTCTGTGCTCTCTGCCCTGCACTCTGCCCCCTGTGCCCTGTGCTCTGTGCTCTGCGCTCTGTGCTCTGCGTTCTGTGCTCTGCGCTCTGTGCCCTGGGCTCTGTGCCCTGCCCTCTGTGCTCTGCTCTCGGTGCTCTGTGCCCTGCGCTCCCTGCTGTCTATGCTCTGTGCTCTGTTCCCTGCTCTCTGCGGTCTGCACTCTGCGCTCTGCCCTCTGTGCTCTGCTCTCTGCCCTCTGTGCTCTGCCCTCTGCGCTCTGCTCTCTGCCCTCTGTGCTCTGCTCTCTGCCCTCTGTGCTCTGCCCTCTGTGCTCTGCCTTCTGCGCTCTGTCCTCTGTGCTCTGCCCTCTGCCCTCTGCCCTCTGTGCTCTGCCCTCTGCGCTCTGCCCTCTGTGCCCTGCCCTCTGTGCTCTGCCCTCTGCGCTCTGCTCTCTGCCCTCTGTGCTCTGCCTTCTGCACTCTGTGCTCTGCCCTCTGCCCTCTGTGCTCTGCCCTCTGCCCTCTGTGTCCTGCCCTCTGCGCTCTGCTCTCTGCCCTCTGCCCTTTGCGCTCTGCCCTCCGTGCCTTGCCCTCTGCTCTCTGCCCTCTGCCCTCTACGCTCTGCCCTCTGCCCTCTGTGCTCTGCCTTCTGCCCTCTGCACTCTGCCCTCTGTGCTCTGCCCTCTGCACTCTGCCCTCTTAGTTTACTTCCACCCTGGACTGGAAGTGATGTCATGACGTTGCTCCGGTCCTCCAAGATCATAGAGGTGAGGAGAGAGGAACTGGTCTCTGTTCACCGCTGGATCATTTCCGTGCCGGTAAAGCACCCCCTGCTCCCTCCCACTACTTCTAAAAGCAATCCAGCTGCTAATTGGCCGCTTGGACCACTTTCATGAGAATGCCAGCCGCCGACAAAAAAAAATATAGAAAATACCGGGGTTCTGGCTGATAGCTTGACCCATGACCCCGATAAAACCGCAATGTATTTTGGTCGGCAGGTGGATATACAGCAGCCGTATCATTTATTATTAAGAAGCCGTCCCTGAGCTCCAATCAGTGACTCCGCCCGGGCTGAGATGATGTCATCAGTCTGCTGCAGGCAGGAGGAAGCATTTCCTCAGTCTCCCCTCCCCCCAGGGATCAGGCTACCTCTGATGGAAGCCTATTGCAAGCAACAACTACTCCTTCAGTAATATACAGTAATATACAGTAATGCTTTCTAAGATTAGTTGTGAACTTTCCTCTCCTCCTCGTCTGAGGTCACGTCCTCGTCTTACTCATTCCTTCCGCACACAATGACTGCGCATGCCCGTTCCTCTCTATGACTGATAGGAAATCTTCTCCACCATCCGCGTCCAGCAACATTTACTTGGCTTTCTAAATGTAACAATCGTTCAGCAGACATGCTGATTGCGTTGTCCTCTGGAGGGGGAATCTGCACCTCTGTATGTCAAATCTGCAACAGCCAATGAATCTGGATGGAGTCTCCCCAGAATATAACTGGCAGTGGGAGGCGGGGCTGGGGCAAGGGGGTGGGCAGAAGGGTCAGGTGCCCAAGGCGCCCTCACCACACACACTTTCCAAATCAGTGGCATGTGCAGTCCATGCCAACCACAGAGAGTCGGAGCAAGGGGGCAGAGAATGGGTGCAGGGTGGTACTCTCACTTGCACCATCAGACTTCGCATCGTGGCGCACCATCGGACTTCGCATTGTGGCGCACCATCGGACTTCGCATTGCGGCGCACCATCGGACTTCGCATTGCGGCGCACCATCGGACTTCGCATTGCAGCGCACCATCGGACTTCGCATTGCAGCGCACCATCGGACTTCGCATCGCAGACTTCGCTGCGCACCATCGGACTTCGCATCGCGGCGCACCATCAGACTTTGCATCGCAGTGCACCCGCATTGCGGCACACCATCGGACTTCGCATCGCAGACTTCGCTGCGCACCATCGGACTTCGCATTGCGGCGCACCATCGGACTTCGCATCGCAGACTTCGCAGCGCACCATCGGACTTCGCATCGCAGACTTCGCAGCGCACCATCGGACTTCGCATCGCAGACTTCGCAGCGCACCATCGGACTTCGCATCGCAGACTTCGCTGCGCACTATCGGACTTCGCATCGCAGACTTCGCTGCGCACCATCGGACTTCGCATCGCAGACTTCGCTGCGCACCATCGGACTTCGCATTGCGGCGCACCATCGGACTTCGCATCGCAGACTTCGCTGCGCACCATCGGACTTCGCATCGCGGCGCACCATCAGACTTTGCATTGCAGTGCACCCGCATTGCAGCACACCATCGGACTTCGCATCGCAGACTTCGCTGCGCACCATCGGACTTCGCATTGCGGCGCACCATCGGACTTCGCATCGCAGACTTCGCAGCGCACCATCGGACTTCGCATCGCAGACTTCGCAGCGCACCATCGGACTTCGCATCGCAGACTTCGCTGCGCACCATCGGACTTCGCATCGCAGACTTCGCTGCGCACTATCGGACTTCGCATCGCAGACTTCGCTGCGCACCATCGGACTTCGCATCGCAGACTTCGCTGCGCACCATCGGACTTCGCATTGCGGCGCACCATCGGACTTCGCATCGCAGACTTCGCTGCGCACCATCGGACTTCGCATTGCGGCGCACCATCGGACTTCGCATCGCGGCGCACCATCAGACTTTGCATCGCAGTGCACCATCGGACTTCACATCGCAGACTTCGCTGCACACCATCGGACTTCGCATCGCAGACTTCGCTGCGCACCATCGGACTTCGCATTGCGGCGCACCATCCGTAACGAGTCCAATTCTAGGCAAATCTTTTCATTGTTGCAAATTGTAGCGATTGTCACCCCCAATCCGGCCAATGAGGAGGAGGAACCCCCCGAGTACAAAGATCAGGAATTCTATTCCAGACATCCCCGTCCATCGGTGACAGGTCCTCTTCCCGATCGGATGTAGTGCCAGCGACCCGGCCGGGTGACGAATGTGTGTGGAGTATATTAATGAGAGCGTGAAACGTTCGTTCTACAAGAGCGATAAGATAACGCCGAGAAATGTAACCAACCTGTCATGATAAGACGATCGCTGATATCGCCTCGCCCAACACAAACGTTTGTTTTCTGACACCTGAATCCACTCACAGTGCCCAAGATAGTCGTGGCAGAGCGAGCGCATTTCGTGACACCGTGCCGCTTAGTCACCCCTCCCCCCCTGGTACCGAGCCATCTCCCCTGTGCCAACGCACGCCGCTCCCTGAGAGCCCGGAGACAGGAAAATACCAAGAAATACCACGAGATACCACTACATACCACCAACTACTACTACATACCACCAAATACCTCCAAATACCACTACATACCACCAAATAACACTACATACCACCAAATACCACTACATACCACCAAATACCACTACATACCTCCAAATACCACCAAATACCACTACATACCACCAAATACCACCAAATACCACTACATACCACCAAATACCTCTACATACCTCCAAATACCACTGCATACCACCAAATACCACTACATACCACCAAATACCTCCAAATACCACTACATACCACCAAATACCACTAATTACCTCCAAATACCACTACATACCACCAAATACCACTACATACCTCCAAATACCACCAAATACCACTACATACCACCAAATACCTCCAAATACCACCAAATACCACTACATACCACCAAATACCACTACATACCACCAAATACCACTGCATACCACCAAATACCACTACATACCACCAAATACCTCCAAATACCACTGCATACCACCAAATACCACTACATACCTCCAAATACCACTGCATACCACCAAATACCACTACATACCACCAAATACCTCCAAATACCACTACATACCACCAAATACCACTACATACCACCAAATACCACTACATACCACTACATACCTCCAAATACCACCAAATTCTACCAACTACTACTACATACCACCAAATACCTCCAAATACCTCCAAAAAACACTACATACCACCAAATACCACTAATTACCTCCAAATACCACTACATACCACCAAATACCACTACATACCTCCAAATACCACCAAATTCCACCAACTACTACTACATACCACCAAATACCTCCAAATACCACTACATACCACCAAATACCACTACATACCTCCAAATACCACTACATACCTCCAAATAACACCAAATTCCACCAACTACTACTACATACCTCCAAATACCACCAAATACCACTACATACCTCTAAATACCACCAAATACCACTACATACCACCAAATACCATTACATACCTCCAACTACCTCCAAATACCACTACATACCTCCAAACACTGCTACATACCATCAACTACTACTACATACTACCAAATACCACAACATACCACAAAATACCACCAAATTACACCAACGACTACTACATACTACCAAATACCACTACATACCACCAAATACCTCCAAATACCACCAAATTCCACTAACTACTACTACATACCTCCAAACATCACTACATACTACCAAATACCACTACAAACCTCCAAATGCCACTACATACCACCAAACAACACTACATACCACCAAATACCTCCAAATACCACCAAATTCCACTAACTACTACTACATACCTCCAAACATCACTACATACTACCAAATACCACTACAAACCTCCAAATGCCACTACATACCACCAAACAACACTACATACCACCAAATACCACTACATACCTCTAAACACCACTACATACCACCAAATACCACTACATACCTCCAAACACCACTACATACCACAAAATACCACTACATACCTCCAAACACCACTACATACCACAAAATACCACTACATACCTCCAAACACCACTACATACCACAAAATACCACTACATACCTCCAAATACCACTACATACCACAAAATACCACTACATACCTCCAAACACCACTACATACCACAAAATACCACTACATACCTCCAAACACCACTACATACCACAAAATACCACTACATACCTCCAAACACCACTACATACCTCCAAATACCACTACATACCTCCAAACACCACTACATTCCACCAAATACTGCTACATACCTCCAAACACCACTACATACCACAAAATACCACTACATACCACCAAATACCACTCCATACCACCAAATACCACTACATACCTCCAAACACCACTACATTCCACCAAATACTGCTACATACCTCCAAATACCACCAAATACCACTACATACCTCCAAACACCACTACATACCACCAAATACCACTACATACCTCCAAACACCACTACATTCCACCAAATACTGCTACATACCTCCAAATACCACCAAATACCACTACATACCACCAAATACCACTACATACCTCCAAACACCACTACATACCACAAAATACCACTACATACCTCCAAATACCACTACATACCACAAAATACCACTACATACCTCCAAACACCACTACATACCACAAAATACCACTACATACCTCCAAACACCACTACATACCACAAAATACCACTACATACCTCCAAACACCACTACATACCTCCAAATACCACTACATACCTCCAAACACCACTACATTCCACCAAATACTGCTACATACCTCCAAATACCACTACATACCACAAAATACCACTACATACCTCCAAATACCACTACATACCACAAAATACCACTACATACCTCCAAACACCACTACATACCACAAAATACCACTACATACCTCCAAACACCACTACATACCACAAAATACCACTACATACCTCCAAACACCACTACATACCACAAAATACCACTACATACCTCCAAACACCACTACATACCACAAAATACCACTACATACCACCAAATACCACTACATACCACCAAATACCACTACATACCTCCAAACACCACTACATTCCACCAAATACTGCTACATACCTCCAAATACCACTACATACCACCAAACACCACTACAGGGTTCACCTCAATATTTACCCCTATGGACTAAGACTGGGATGTCATTAAAGGTCTGTGTGTGTAAAAGCAGGTGTCCCAATACTTTTGACAATATAGTGTATTTTTATACTGTATCCAATCAGAGATATAATGATACATTTGTATCCAATCAGGACGGCACTGCATAGATCCAGAGGAGATTGTACAATCAGATTGTATAGTGTATGACCATCTTGACACTTCTCCTGCTGACCAATCACACAGCAGTTAAGCCGGACTCCACCCACTAAGAGCAGAGTGCGGGTGATGGGGCAGCCACAGGTTCTCCTGCCACTGGTCAGACCATGAGATGTCATTGGCAGGGCCGGGACAAGGGGTGGGCAGGAGGGACGGCTGCCCCTGGCGCAATAGTTTATTGCAGGTTTGGGGGGGCACCCTGACCCTAACCCTTAGGGAAAGGGGGGCGCATTTTGGCATCTTTGCCCTGGGCACTGGGTGACCTTGTCCCGTCACTGGTCATTGGTGATTGGTCACTCCTGAGTCTGGGGATGGTAGCGGCGCCTCCCTCTGGCGGTGGACAGGTGTGCGGGCGGCAGTGGCGGCAGGTGAGATTTGTTCCCTCCCGTCATGCGGAAAGAAGAAAGATCCTAATGTCAGGTGACATCACTCATCCGTCCTCCCAATCCGAGACTGTCAGGATCCCTCAGATCACTTCCCAGAGACGATCGTCCTCCCCGCTGGGCACGCAACATTTGTCGGGGTGTCGGGCACCGCACCACTATGGCAGACAAAGGAACACAAAGGGTGAATCAGTTCCCACCCAATCCGGACACTTCTCTCCTACATGTAACAATCAGTATTTGTATAAAAAAGAATGACTCCCCAAATATTATTTATTAGCAGAGACCCCCGAGAATAAAATGGGGATCATTTTTTATGTCGCACAGCGAGAGTTCAGACAAAAAAATATACATTTTAATTAATTTTAATGAAAACAAAACACAATATAAACCTAAGATATGAAAGATGATGATATTAACCCCTAATCCTAATTCTAACCCCTAATCCTAATTCTAACCCCTAATCCTGATATTAACCCCTAATCCTAATTCTAACCCCTAATCCTAAATCTAACCCCTAATCCTCATTCTAACCCCTAATCCTCATTCTAACCCCTAATCCTGATATTAACCCCTAAGCCTAATTCTAACCCCTAACCCTAATTCTAACCCCTAATTCTAACCCATAATCCTAATCCTAACCCTAATTCTAACCCCTAATCCTGATATTAACCCCTAACCCTAATTCTAACCCCTAATCCTAATTCTAACCCCTAATCCTAATTCTAACCCCTAATCCTGATATTAACCCCTAATCCTAATTCTAACCCCTAACCCTAATTCTAACCCCTAATCCTGATATTAACCCCTAACCCTAATTCTAACCACTAATCCTAATCCTAACCCCTAATTCTAACCCCTAATCCTAATTCTAACCCCTAACACTAATATTAACCCCTAACCCTAATTCTAACCCCTAACCCTAATTCTAACCCCTAATCCTAATTTTAACCCCTAATCCTAATATTAACCCCTAATCCTAATTCTAACCCCTAATCCTGATATTAACCCCTAACCCTAATTCTAACCCCTAATCCTAATTCTAACCCCTAATCCTGATATTAACCCCTAACCCTAATTCTAACCCCTAATTCTAATTCTAACCCCTAATTCTAATTCTAACCCCTAATCATGATATTAACCCCTAATCCTAACCCCTAATCCTAATTCTAACCCCTAACCCTAATTCTAACCCCTAATCCTCATTCTAACCCCTAACCCTAATTCTAACCCCTAATCCTAATTCTAACCCCTAATCCTGATATTAACCCCTAACCCTAATTCTAACCCCTAACCCTAATTCTAACCCCTAATCCTGATATTAACCCCTAACCCTAATTCTAACCCCTTACCCTAATTCTATCCCCTAATCCTGATATTAACCCCTAATCCTAATTCTAATCCCTAATCCTAATATTAACCCCTAACCCTAATTCTAACCCCTAATCCTAATTCTAACCCCTAATCCTCATTCTAACCCCTAATCCTGATATTAACCCCTAACCCTAATTCTAACCCTAATTCTAAAACCTAATCCTAATTCTAACCCCTAACCCTAATTCTAACCCCTAATTCTAACCCCTAATCCTAATCCTAACCCCTAATTCTAACCCCTAATCCTGATATTAACCCCTAACCCTAATTCTAACCCCTAATCCTAATTCTAACCCCTAATCCTGATATTAACCCCTAACCCTAATTCTAACCCCTAATCCTAATTCTAACCCCTAACCCTAATTCTAACCCCTAATCCTAATCCTAACCCCTAATTCTAACCCCTAATCCTGATATTAACCCCTAACCCTAATTCTAACCCCTAATCCTAATTCTAACCCCTAACACTAATATTAACCCCTAACCCTAATTCTAACCCCTAATCCTGATATTAACCCCTAACCCTAATTCTAACCCATAATCCTAATTCTAACCCCTAACCCTAATATTGACCCCTTACCCTAATTCTAACCCATAATCCTGATATTAACCCCAATTCTAACCCCTAACCCTAATTCTAACCCCTAATCCTAATTCTAATCCCTAATCCTAATATTAACCCCTAACCCTAATTCTAACCCCTAATCCTAATTCTAACCCCTAATCCTCATTCTAACCCCTAATCCTGATATTAACCCCTAACCCTAATTCTAACCCCTAATCCTAATTCTAACCCCTAACCCTAATTCTAACCCCTAATTCTAACCCCTAATCCTAATCCTAACCCTAATTCTAACCCCTAATCCTGATATTAACCCCTAACCCTAATTCTTACCCCTAATCCTAATTCTAACCCCTAATCCTTATATTAACTCCTAACCCTAATTCTAACCCCTAATCCTAATTCTAACCCCTAACCCTAATTTTAACCCCTAATCCTAATTCTAACCCCCAACCCTAATTCTAACCCCTAATCCTAATCCTAACCCCTAATTCTAACCCCTAATCCTGATATTAACCCCTAACCCTAATTCTAACCCCTAATCCTAATTCTAACCCCTAATCCTGATATTAACCCCCAACCCCTAATTCTAATTCTAACCCCTAATTCTAACCCCTAATCATGATATTAACCCCTAATCCTAACCCTAATCCTAATTCTAACCCCTAACCCTAATTCTAACCCCTAATTCTAATCCTAACCCCTAATTCTAACCCCTAATCCTGATATTAACCCCTAACCCTAATTCTAACCCCTAATTCCAATTCTAACCCCTAATCCTGATATTAACCCCTAACCATAATTCTAACCCCTAATCCTAATTCTAACCCCTAACCCTAATTCTAACCCCTAATCCTAATTCTAACCCCTAACCCTAATTCTAACCCCTAATCCTAATCCTAACCCCTAATTCTAACCCCTAATCCTGATATTAACCCCTAACCCTAATTCTAACCCCTAATCCTAATTCTAAACCCTAACACTAATATTAACCCCTAACCCTAATTCTAACCCCTAATCCTAATTCTAACCCCTAACCCTAATATTAACCCCTAATCCTAATTCTAACCCCTAATCTTAATTCTAACCCCTAATCCTGATATTAACCCCTAACCCTAATTCTAACCCCTAACCCTAATTCTAACCCCTAATCCTGATATTAACCCCTAACCCTAATTCTAACCCCTAACCCTAATTCTAACCCATAATCCTGCTATTAACCCCTAATTCTAACCCCTAACCCTAATTCTAACCCCTAATCCTGATATTAACCCCTAATCCTAATTCTAACCCCTAATCCTAATATTAACCCCTAACCCTAATTCTAACCCCTAATCCTAATTCTAACCCCTAATCCTCATTCTAACCCCTAATCCTGATATTAACCCCTAACCCTAATTCTAACCCCTAATCCTGATATTAACCCCTAACCCTAATTCTAACCCCTAACCCTAATTCTAACACCTAATCCTAATTCTAACCCTAATTCTAACCCCTAATTCTAACCCCTAATCCTGATATTAACCCCTAACCCTAATTCTAACCCCTAATCCTAATTCTAACCCTAACACTAATATTAACCCCTAACCCCAATTCTAACCCCTAATCCTAATTCTAACCCCTAACCCTAATATTAACCCCTAATCCTAATTCTAACCCATAATCCTAATTCTAACCCCTAATCCTGATATTAACCCCTAACCCTAATTCTAACCCCTAATCCTAATTCTAACCCCTAATCCTGATATTAACCCCTAACCCTAATTCTAACCCCTAATTCTAATTCTAACCCCTAATTCTAACCACTAATCATGATATTAACCCCGAATCCTAACCCTAATCCTAATTCTAACCCCTAACCCTAATTCTAACCCCTAATCCTCATTCTAACCCCTAACCCTAATTCTAACCCCTAACCCTAATTCTAACCCCTAATCCTGATATTAACCCCTAATCCTAATTATAACCCCTAACCCTAATTCTAACCCCTAATCCTGATATTAACCCCTAACCTTAATTCTAACCCCTAACCCTAATTCTAACCCCTAATCCTGATATTAACCCCTAACCCTAATTCTAACCCCTAATCCTAATTCTAACCCCTAATCCTGATATTAACCCCTAACCCTAATTCTAATCCCTAACCCTAATTCTAACCCCTAATCCTGATATTAACCCCTAACCTTAATTCTAACCCCTAACCCTAATTCTAACCCCTAATCCTGATATTAACCCCTAACCCTAATTCTAACCCCTAATTCTAATTCTAACCCCTAATCATGATATTAACCCCTAAACCTAACCCCTAATCCTAATTCTAACCCCTAACCATAATTCTAACCCCTAATCCTCATTCTAACCCCTAACCCTAATTCTAACCCCTAATCCTGATATTAACCCCTAACCTTAATTCTAACCCCTAACCCTAATTCTAACCCCTAATCCTGATATTAACCCCTAATCCTAATTCTAACCCCTAATCCTGGTATTAACCCCTAATCCTAATTCTAACCCCTAATCCTGATATTAACCCCTAATCCTAATTCTAACCCCTAATCCTGATATTAACCCCTAATCCTAATTCTAACCCCTAATCCTAATTCTAACCCCTAATCCTGATATTAACCCCTAATCCTAATTCTAACCCCTAATCCTAATTCTAACCCCTAATCCTGATATTAACTCCTAACCCTAATTCTAACCCCTAATTCTAATATTAACCCCTAACCCTAATTCTAACCCCTAATCCTGATATTAACCCCTAATCCTAATTCTAACCCCTAATCCTAATTCTAACCCCTAATCCTGATATTAACCCCTAATCCTAATTCTAACCCCTAATCCTAATTCTAACCCCTAATCCTGATATTAACTCCTAACCCTAATTCTAACCCCTAATCCTGATATTAACCCCTAACCCTAATTCTAACCCCTAACCCTAATTCTAACCCCTAATCCTAATATTAACCCCTAACCCTAATTCTAACCCCTAATCCTAATTCTAACCCCTAATCCTGATATTAACCCCTAATCCTAATTCTAATCCCTAATCCTAATATTAACCCCTAACCCTAATTCTAACCCCTAATCCTAATTCTAACCCCTAATCCTCATTCTAACCCCTAATCCTGATATTAACCCCTAACCCTAATTCTAACCCTAATTCTAAAACCTAATCCTAATTCTAACCCTAACCCTAATTCTAACCCCTAATTCTAACCCCTAATCCTAATCCTAACCCCTAATTCTAACCCCTAATCCTGATATTAACCCCTAACCCTAATTCTAACCCCTAATCCTAATTCTAACCCCTAATCCTGATATTAACCCCTAACCCTAATTCTAACCCCTAATCCTAATTCTAACCCCTAACCCTAATTCTAACCCCTAATCCTAATCCTAACCCCTAATTCTAACCCCTAATCCTGATATTAACCCCTAACCCTAATTCTAACCCCTAATCCTAATTCTAACCCCTAACACTAATATTAACCCCTAACCCTAATTCTAACCCCTAATCCTGATATTAACCCCTAACCCTAATTCTAACCCATAATCCTAATTCTAACCCCTAACCCTAATATTGACCCCTTACCCTAATTCTAACCCATAATCCTGATATTAACCCCAATTCTAACCCCTAACCCTAATTCTAACCCCTAATCCTAATTCTAATCCCTAATCCTAATATTAACCCCTAACCCTAATTCTAACCCCTAATCCTAATTCTAACCCCTAATCCTCATTCTAACCCCTAATCCTGATATTAACCCCTAACCCTAATTCTAACCCCTAATCCTAATTCTAACCCCTAACCCTAATTCTAACCCCTAATTCTAACCCCTAATCCTAATCCTAACCCCTAATTCTAACCCCTAATCCTGATATTAACCCCTAACCCTAATTCTAACCCCTAATCCTAATTCTAACCCCTAATCCTGATATTAACTCCTAACCCTAATTCTAACCCCTAATCCTAATTCTAACCCCTAACCCTAATTTTAACCCCTAATCCTAATTCTAACCCCCAACCCTAATTCTAACCCCTAATCCTAATCCTAACCCTAATTCTAACCCCTAATCCTGATATTAACCCCTAACCCTAATTCTAACCCCTAATCCTAATTCTAACCCCTAATCCTGATATTAACCCCCAACCCCTAATTCTAATTCTAACCCCTAATTCTAACCCCTAATCATGATATTAACCCCTAATCCTAACCCCTAATCCTAATTCTAACCCCTAACCCTAATTCTAACCCCTAATTCTAATCCTAACCCCTAATTCTAACCCCTAATCCTGATATTAACCCCTAACCCTAATTCTAACCCCTAATTCCAATTCTAACCCCTAATCCTGATATTAACCCCTAACCATAATTCTAACCCCTAATCCTAATTCTAACCCCTAACCCTAATTCTAACCCCTAATCCTAATTCTAACCCCTAACCCTAATTCTAACCCCTAATCCTAATCCTAACCCCTAATTCTAACCCCTAATCCTGATATTAACCCCTAACCCTAATTCTAACCCCTAATCCTAATTCTAACCCCTAACACTAATATTAACCCCTAACCCTAATTCTAACCCCTAATCCTAATTCTAACCCCTAACCCTAATATTAACCCCTAATCCTAATTCTAACCCCTAATCTTAATTCTAACCCCTAATCCTGATATTAACCCCTAACCCTAATTCTAACCCCTAACCCTAATTCTAACCCCTAATCCTGATATTAACCCCTAACCCTAATTCTAACCCTAACCCTAATTCTAACCCATAATCATGCTATTAACCCCTAATTCTAACCCCTAACCCTAATTCTAACCCCTAATCCTGATATTAACCCCTAATCCTAATTCTAACCCCCAATCCTGATATTAACCCCTAACCCTAATTCTAACCCCTAATCCTAATTCTAAACCCTAATCCTCATTCTAACCCCTAATCCTGATATTAACCCCTAACCCTCATTCTAACCCCTAATCCTGATATAAACCCCTAAACCTAATTCTAACCCCTAACCCTAATTCTAACACCTAATCCTAATTCTAACCCTAATTCTAACCCTAACCCTAATTCTAACCCCTAATCCTGATATTAACCCCTAACCCTAATTCTAACCCCTAATCCTAATTCTAACCCCTAACACTAATATTAACCCCTAACCCCAATTCTAACCCCTAATCCTAATTCTAACCCCTAACCCTAATATTAACCCCTAATCCTAATTCTAACCCATAATCCTAATTCTAACCCCTAATCCTGATATTAACCCCTAACCCTAATTCTAACCCCTAATCCTAATTCTAACCCCTAATCCTGATATTAACCCCTAACCCTAATTCTAAACCCTAATTCTAATTCTAACCCCTAATTCTAACCACTAATCATGATATTAACCCCGAATCCTAACCCTAATCCTAATTCTAACCCCTAACCCTAATTCTAACCCCTAATCCTCATTCTAACCCCTAACCCTAATTCTAACCCCTAACCCTAATTCTAACCCCTAATCCTGATATTAACCCCTAATCCTAATTATAACCCCTAACCCTAATTCTAACCCCTAATCCTGATATTAACCCCTAACCTTAATTCTAACCCCTAACCCTAATTCTAACCCCTAATCCTGATATTAACCCCTAACCCTAATTCTAACCCCTAATCCTAATTCTAACCCCTAATCCTGATATTAACCCCTAACCCTAATTCTAAGCCCTAACCCTAATTCTAACCCCTAATCCTGATATTAACCCCTAACCTTAATTCTAACCCCTAACCCTAATTCTAACCCCTAATCCTGATATTAACCCCTAACCCTAATTCTAACCCCTAATTCTAATTCTAACCCCTAATCATGATATTAACCCCTAAACCTAACCCTAATCCTAATTCTAACCCCTAACCATAATTCTAACCCCTAATCCTCATTCTAACCCCTAACCCTAATTCTAACCCCTAATCCTGATATTAAACCCTAACCTTAATTCTAACCCCTAACCCTAATTCTAACCCCTAATCCTGATATTAACCCCTAATCCTAATTCTAACCCCTAATCCTGGTATTAACCCCTAATCCTAATTCTAACCCCTAATCCTGATATTAACCCCTAAACCTAATTCTAACCCCTAATCCTGATATTAACCCCTAATCCTAATTCTAACCCCTAATCCTAATTCTAACCCCTAATCCTGATATTAACCCCTAATCCTAATTCTAACCCCTAATCCTAATTCTAACCCCTAATCCTGATATTAACTCCTAACCCTAATTCTAACCCCTAATTCTAATATTAACCCCTAACCCTAATTCTAACCCCTAATCCTGATATTAACCCCTAATCCTAATTCTAACCCCTAATCCTAATTCTAACCCCTAATCCTGATATTAACCCCTAATCCTAATTCTAACCCCTAATCCTAATTCTAACCCCTAATCCTGATATTAACTCCTAACCCTAATTCTAACCCCTAATCCTGATATTAACCCCTAACCCTAATTCTAACCCCTAACCCTAATTCTAACCCCTAATCCTAATATTAACCCCTAACCCTAATTCTAACCCCTAATCCTAATTCTAACCCCTAATCCTGATATTAACCCCTAACCCTAATTCTAACCCCTAATCCTGATATTAACCCCTAATCCTAATTCTAACCCCTAATCCTGATATTAACCCCTAATCCTAATCCTAACCCCTAACCCCAATCTGAACCCCTGACCCTAATATTAAGCACTAAAACCTAACACTAATATTACTCCTAACCCTAATTCTAACCCCTAACACTAATATTAACCCCTAATCCGAATATTAACCCCTAACCCTAATTCTAACCCTAATTCTAACCCCTAATCCTGATATTAAACCCTAATCCTAATTCTAACCCCTAACCCTAATTCTAACCCCTAATCCTAATTCTAACCCCTAACCCTAATTATAACCCCTAATCCTAATTCTAACCCCTTACCCTAATTCTAACCCTAATTCTAACCCCTAATCCTGATATTAACCCCTAACCCTAATTCTAACCCCTAATCCTGATATTAACCCCTAACTCTAATTCAAACCCCTAATCCTGATATTAACCCCTAACCCTAATTCTAACCCCTAATCCTGATATTAACCCCTAATTCTAACCCCTAATCCTAAACCCCTAACCCTAATTCTAACCCCTAATCCTGATATTAACCCCTAACTCTAATTCTAACCCCTAATCCTGATATTAACCCCTAACCCTAATTCTAACCCCTAAACCTAAATCTAACCCCTAATCCTAATTCTAACCCTAACCCTAATCCTGATATTAACCCCTAACCCTAATTCTTACCCCTAACCCTAATTCTAACCCCTAACCCTAATTCTAACCCCTAATCCTGATATTAACCCCTAATCCTAATTCTAACCCCTAATCCTGATATTAACCCCCTAACCCTAATTCTAACCCCTAATCCTAATATTAACCCCTAACCCTAATGCCACGTACACACGGCTGGACTTTCCGACAGACTAGGTCCGACGGACTTTCCGAATGAACGGACTGCACACACATGAATGGACGAAGTCCGATCGTTTTTAACGTGATGATGACGTAAACGGGACTAAACAAGGAAGTTCAGCAGCCAATAGCTTCCCTTGCATCGTATTTGGTCCGTCGGTGCAGCACACAGACCAACAGATTTCCTGATTTGAGTCCATCAGACAGATTTGAAACGTTTTCTATTTCTAGGTCTGCTGAATTTTTTTCCTGAAAAACGAACGGATTAGCCCACACACGCTCGGATTGTCCGACGAACTAATCCCTTCGGACCTAGTCTGCCGGAAAGTCCGGGCGTGTGCACGCGGCATAACACTAATAATAACCCTAATCCTGATATTAACCCCTAATCCTAATCCTAACACTAATCCTAACCCTTATCAACCACTAACCCTTAATAATAAAAAAATCATGTCACGCCCCTTTCGGCGTTGGCGGTCAGGGCGTGTCGCGCCCCTTTCTGCGGTGGCAGTCGGGGTGTGATATGCCCCTTTCTGCGGTGGTGGTCAGGGCGTGTCGCGCCCCTTTCTGCGGTGGCGGTCGGGGTGTGATATGCCCCTTTCTGCAGTGGCGGTCAGGGCGCGTCGCACCCCTTTCGGCATTGGCGGTCAGGGCGTGTCGCGCCCCTTTCTGCGGTGGCGGTCGGGGTGTGATATGCCCCTTTCTGCGGTGGCAGTTAGGGCGTGTTGCGCCCCTTTCTGCGGTGGCGGTCAGGGTGTGTTGTGCCCCTTTCTGCGGTGGCAGTCAGGGCGTGTTGCGCCCCTTTCTGCGGTGGCGGTCAGGGTGTGTTGTGCCCCTTTCTGCGGTGGCGGTCAGGGCGTGTCGCGCCCCTTTCTGCGGTGGCGGTCGGGGTGTGATATGCCCCTTTCTGCGGTGGTGGTCAGGGCGTGTCGCGCCCCTTTCTGCGGTGGCGGTCGGGGTGTGATATGCCCCTTTCTGCAGTGGCGGTCAGGGCGCGTCGCACCCCTTTCTGCGGTGGCAGTTAGGGCGTGTTGCGCCCCTTTCTGCGGTGGCGGTCAGGGTGTGTTGTGCCCCTTTCTGCGGTGGCGGTCAGGGTGTGCTGTGCCCCTTTCTGCGGTGGCAGTCAGGGCGTGTTGCGCCCCTTTCTGCGGTGGCGGTCAGGGTGTGTTGTGCCCCTTTCTGCGGTGGCGGTCAGGGCGTGTCGCGCCCCTTTCTGCGGTGGTGGTCAGGACGCGTCGCGCCCCTTTCTGCGGTGGCGGTCAGGGCGTGTCGCTCCCTTTTCTGCGGTGGCGGTCAGGGCGTGTCGCGCCCCTTTCTGCGGTGGCGGTCGGGGTGTGATATGCCCCTTTCTGCAGTGGCGGTCAGGGCGCGTCGCACCCCTTTCTGCGGTGGCAGTTAGGGCGTGTTGCGCCCCTTTCTGCGGTGGCGGTCAGGGTGTGTTGTGCCCCTTTCTGCGGTGGCAGTCAGGGCGTGTTGCGCCCCTTTCTGCGGTGGCGGTCAGGGTGTGTTGTGCCCCTTTCTGCGGTGGCGGTCAGGGCGTGTCGCACCCCTTTCTGCGGTGGTGGTCAGGACACGTTGCGCCCCTTTCTGCGGTGGCGGTCAGGGCGTGTCGCTCCCCTTTCTGCGGTGGTGGTCAGGGTGTGTTGTGCCCCTTTCTGCGGTGGCGGTCGGGGTGTGATATGCCCCTTTCTGCGGTGGCAGTCAGGGCGTGTTGCGCCCCTTTCTGCGGTGGCAGTTAGGGCGTGTTGCGCCCCTTTCTGCGGTGGCGGTCAGGGTGTGTTGTGCCCCTTTCTGCGGTGGCAGTCAGGGCGTGTTTCGCCCCTTTCTGCGGTGGCGGTCAGGGTGTGTTGTGCCCCTTTCTGCGGTGGCGGTCAGGGCGTGTCGCACCCCTTTCTGCGGTGGTGGTCAGGACACGTTGCGCCCCTTTCTGCGGTGGCGGTCAGGGCGTGTCGCTCCCCTTTCTGCGGTGGTGGTCAGGGTGTGTTGTGCCCCTTTCTGCGGTGGTGGTCAGGGTGTGTTGTGCCCCTTTCTGCGGTGGTGGTCAGGGTGTGTCGCGCCCCTTTCTGCGGTGGCGGTCGGGGTGTGATATGCCCCTTTCTGCGGTGGCGGTCAGGGTGTGTCGCCCCCCTTTCTGCGGTGGCGTCGGGGTGTGATATGCCCCTTTCTGCGGTGGCGGTCAGGGCGTGTCGCGCCCCTTTCTGCGGTGGCGGTCGGGGTGTGATATGCCCCTTTCTGCGGTGGCGGTCAGGGCGTGTCGCACCCCTTTCTGCGGTGGCAGTTAGGGCGTGTTGCGCCCCTTTCTGCAGTGGCGGTTAGGGTGTGTTGTGCCCCTTTCTGCGGTGGCGCTCAGGGCGTGTCGCGCCCCTTTCTGCGGTGGCGGTCGGGGTGTGATATTCCCCTTTCTGCGGTGGCGGTCAGGGTGTGCCGTGCCCCTTTCTGCGGTGGCGGTCAGTGCGTGTCGCGCCCCTTTCTGCGGTGGTGGTCGGGGCGTGTTGCGAACCTTTCTGCGCTGGCGGTCGGGGCGTGTCGCGCCCCTTTCTGCGGTGGCGGTCGGGGTGTGATATTCCCCTTTCTGCGGTGGCGGTCAGGGTGTGCCGTGCCCCTTTCTGCGGTGGCGGTCAGTGCGTGTCGCGCCCCTTTCTGCGGTGGTGGTCGGGGCGTGTTGCGAACCTTTCTGCGGTGGTGGTTGGAGCGTTTTGTGCCCCTTTCTGCGGTGGGGGTCGGGGCGTGTCACGAACCTTTCTGCGCTGGCGGTCGGGGCGTGTCGCGCCCCTTTCTGCGGTGGCGGTCAGGGCGTGTCGCGCCCCTTTCTGCGGTGGCGATCAGGGCGTGTCGCGCCCCTTTCTGCAGTGGCGGTGGCGGTCGGGGTGTGATGCGCCACTTTCTGCAGTGGCGGTGGCGGTCGGGGCGTGTCGCGCCCCTTTCTGCGGTGGCGGTCAGGGCGTGTCACGACCCTTTCTGTGGTGGCGGTCAGGGCGCGTCGCGCCCCTTTCTGCGGTGGCGGTCAGGGTGTGTTGTGCCCCTTTCTGCGGTGGCGGTCAGGGCGTGTCGCGCCCCTTTCTGCGGTGGCGGTCGGGGTGTGATATGCCCCTTTCTGCGGTGGCGGTCAGGGCGTTTAGCGCCCCTTTCTGCGGTGGTGGTCGGAGCGTGTTGCGCCCCTTTCTGCGGTGGTGGTTGGAGCGTTTTGTGCCCCTTTCTGCAGTGGCGGTCAGGGCGTGTTGTGCCCCTTTCTGCGTTGGCAGTCAGGGTGTGTCGTGCCCCTTTCTGCAGGGCGTGTCGCGCCCCTTTCTGCGGTGGCGGTCAGGGCGTGTCGCACCCCTTTCTGCGGTGGCGGTCAGGGTGTGTCGCGCCCCTTTCTGCGGTGGCGGTCAGGGCGTGTTGCGCCCCTTTCTGCGGTGGCGGTCAGGGCGTGTCACGCCCCTTTCTGCGGTGATGGTCGGGTGTGATGCGTCCCTTTCTGCAGTGGCGGAGGCGGTCGGGGCGTGTCGCGCCCCTTTCTGCGGTGGCGGTCAGGGCGTGTCACGACCCTTTCTGCCGTGGCGGTCAGGGCGTGTCGCGCCCCTTTCTGCGGTGGCGGTCAGGGTGTGTTGTGCCCCTTTCTGCGGTGGCGGTCATGGCGTGTCGTGCCCCTTTCTGCGGTGGCGGTCGGGATGTGATATGCCCCTTTCTGCGGTGGCGGTCAGGGTGTGTCGCCCCCCTTTCTGCGGTGGCGGTCGGGGTGCAATATGCCCCTTTCTGCGGTGGCGGTCAGGGCGCGTGTAGCGCCCCTTTCTGCGGTGGTGGTCGGAGCGTGTTGCGCCCCTTTCTGCGGTGGTGGTTGGAGCGTTTTGTGCCCCTTTCTGCGGTGGCGGTCAGGGCGTGTTGTGCCCCTTTCTGCGGTGGCGGTCAGGGTGTGTCGTGCCCCTTTCTGCGGTGGCGGTCGGGGCGTGTCGTGCCCCTTTCTGCGGTGGCGGTCAGGGCGGGTCGCACCCCTTTCTGCGGTGGCGGTCAGGGCGTGTCGCGCCCCTTTCTGCGGTGGCGGTCAGGGCGTGTTGCGCCCCTTTCTGCGGTGGCGGTCAGGGCGTGTCACGCCCCTTTCTGCGGTGATGGTCGGGTGTGATGCGTCCCTTTCTGCAGTGGCAGTGGCGGTCGGGGCGTGTCGCGCCCCTTTCTGCGGTGGCGGTCAGGGCGTGTCACGACCCTTTCTGCCGTGGCGGTCAGGGCGTGTCGCGCCCCTTTCTGCGGTGGCGGTCAGGGTGTGTTGTGCCCCTTTCTGCGGTGGCGGTCATGGCGTGTCGCGCCCCTTTCTGCGGTGGCGGTCGGGATGTGATATGCCCCTTTCTGCGGTGGCGGTCAGGGTGTGTCGCCCCCCTTTCTGCGGTGGTGGTCGGGGTGCAATATGCCCCTTTCTGCGGTGGCGGTCAGGGCGTGTCGCGGCCCTTTCTGCGGTGGCGGTCGGGGTGTGATATGCCCCTTTCTGCGGTGGCGGTCAGGGCGTGTCGCGCCCCTTTCTGCGGTGGCGGTCAGGGCGTGTCGCGCCCCTTTCTGCGGTGGCGGTCAGGGTGTGTTGTGCCCCTTTCTGCGGTGGCGGTCAGGGCGTGTCGCGCCCCTTTCTGCGGTGGCGGTCGGGGTGTGATATGCCCCTTTCTGCGGTGGCGGTCAGGGTGTGCCGTGCCCCTTTCTGCGGTGGCGGTCAGGGCGTGGCGCGCCCCTTTCTGCGGTGGTGGTCGGGCGCGTTGCGCCCCTTTCTGCGGTGGTGGTCGGGCGTGTTGCGCCCCTTTTCTGTGGTGGCGGTCAGGGCGTGTCGCGCCCCTTTCTGCGGTGGCGGTCAGGGCGCGTTGCGCCCCTTTTCTGTGGTGGCGGTCAGGGCGTGTCGCGCCCCTTTCTGCGGTGGCGGTCAGGGTGTGATGCGCCCCTTTCTGCGGTGGCGTTTGGGGCGTGTTGCGCCCCTTTCTGCGGAGGCGCTCGGGGTGTGACGCGCCCCTTTTTCCACGGTGGCGGTCGGGGCACATCGGGCCCCTTTCTGCGGTGGCGGTGAGCGGTGACCCCCGATTTAGCAGCCAGAAGAGACAATATAACTATGACACGTTTTCTATATTTACACCGATCGCCAAGCGCAGGGCGATCGCACGGCACAATCCGCCATTGTCTCCTGTTATCAGGTCTTCGCGGCTTTCCCTTCAGTGTTTGGATGTCAGTTTCCTCGCATTGTCATTCCGCTAATTACAGCGCAGCGAAGGCGAGCGACGCCCATACATCATGTACATCATGTACTCTCACTGCACATAGCAAGTGCAATGCTGCCCCCCTGTGGGCAAACAGCAAACTCACCCACACTTTGGGGAACCTCAGAAAAAAGCCGGAGAGATTAGGTGAGGTCCCCAAATGACATCAAATATTAACCGGTACAGCCTGTGTCACAGTATGTAAAAAAATAAAAACATAAGAAAGAAAAAAAAATTTATAAAAAAGACAAAAAATATTTTTTAAAAATGTAATTTTTTTATTTATTTTTTACATACAAGTCAGTGTCCCGGATCACCTCCTACCAGTCATATGATGCTGTACTGCACTGGTGACAGGATGTAAAAAAAAAAAAATGTGAAAAATAATTATTATAAAATTACTAAATACCTCAGACTGTCTACTTTCCAAAAAGGGGGGTATTTGGGGGGTATTTGTGTTAAGCGGCACTGTACATAATTATTTACCGGCAGAGGAGTTGCGGGACTCGGAAATAGATTCTCTCTCCGATGTTTCCGGGGATGATGAGCTTTTTGAGACTTTGTCCCAAGAGTTGTTGTGGGCAAATGGGGACGATGTGGCCGCAACTTGCAGTGACATATCGGGCTGGCTAGCCCTTAACCACATGCCGACCGCGTCGAAAGACGTCTACAGCGCGGTCGGCTTATCCTGAGCGGACGTCCTCCCAGAAACTTGCTCCCGCGCGCCCCCTGGGGCGTGCACTCGGGAACATCCCTGACCGCCGGGTCCCGAGGACCCGGCGCATCACGGATCATGGTAAACAGCCGCTGATAGCGACCGTTTACCACGTGATCGCTCCGTCAAATGACAGAGCGATCAGATGTACACAAACTGGCGTCACGTCATGATTGGTACAGAGAGGGGAGAAGCGGAAAGGGGGAGAGACGGGACCAGCGCTGTGGGCTGGATGTGTAGTGCCCACAGCGCTGGTCAGTGCCTGCAATACTCTGCCACCACTGTGCAATACTCTGCAACCACTGTGCAATACTCTGCCACCACTGTGCAATACTCTGCAACCACTGTGCAATACTCTGCAACCACTGTGCAATACTCTGCCACCACTGTGCAATGCTCTGCCACCACTGTGCAATACTCTGCAACCACTGTGCAATGCTCTGCAACCACTGTGCAATGCTCTGCCACCACTGTGCAATGCTCTGCCACCACTGCAATGCTCTGCAACCACTGTGCAATACTCTGCCACCACTGTGCAATGCTCTGCAACCACTGTGCATTGCTCTGCCACCACTGTGCAATACTCTGCCACCACTGTGCAATGCTCTGCAACCACTGTGCATTGCTCTGCCACCACTGTGCAATGCTCTGCCACCACTGTGCAATGCTCTGCCACCACTGTGCAATACTCTGCAACCACTGTGCAATACTCTGCCACCACTGTGCATTGCTCTGCCACCACTGTGCAATACTCTGCCACCACTGTGCAATGCTCTGTCACCACTGTGCAATACTCTGCAACCACTGTGCAATACTCTGCCACCACTGTGCAATGCTCTGCCACCACTGCAATGCTCTGCAACCACTGTGCAATACTCTGCCACCACTGTGCAATGCTCTGCCACCACTGCAATGCTCTGCAACCACTGTGCATTGCTCTGCCACCACTGTGCATTGCTCTGCCACCACCGTGCAATGCTCTGCCACCACTATGCAATGCTCTGCCACCACTGTGCAATACTCTGCCACCACTGTGCAATACTCTACCAATACTGTGCAACACTGCAATACTCTGCCAATACTTGCCAATACTCTGCCAATACTCTGCCAATACTCGCCAATAATTTTTTAATAGAAACAAAGAATTTTTTTATTTTATTTTTTTTACCGAATTTTCAGTATTTTTTGATTTATAGCGCAAAAAAAAAAAAAAAAACCCAGCGGTGATTAAATACCACCAAAAGAAAGCTCTATTTGTGTGAAAAAAAGGACACAAAATTAATTTGGGTACAGCATTACATGACGGAGTAATTGTCATTCAAAGTGTGAGAGCACCGAAAGCTGAAAATTGGTCTGTTAGGAAGGGGGTTTAACTGCCCAGTGGTCAAGTGGTTAATTCATGGAGTGCATGGCTACGGGCGGGAACCCCTACAACTGTACATAGTGAGACTGTGCCTAAAAATGTCAGTGTGTCTGATTTCACAATGGTGCGCAAATAACCAAATTCCTGAGTGCCTCGCGGGGACGGAAGTGCTCGAGCTCCGCCCAGGCTCGCACGGTCCCAGCGGCTGCTGAATAAGCGGGTGGCCACAGAATATGGACTGGAGTTCCCTGACGTGCCTAAAGAGATTATGGAAGACAAAGTTACTCGGACAAAGTTGTTATTTGCCGGCCAGGAAGGGACAATGTTGTCTATTTCATAACTACAGTGGAGGCTCATGGGAAAACACTGACTTTGCCTGACCCAAGATTCTACTGGTAGGAGAACTATCAGGACGGTGTTTTTTTTCTGACTCAAACAAGCTTTCTTTTTCTTTTCTTGAAGTACAAGGACTGTGGGGTAGCTAGTTAGGGTTAGTTTTCCTAAGGAAGCTCCGTGTCACGATCATCCACGGGCCACAGCACCTGTTTTAACCGCTTCCCGACCGGCGCACGCCGATGTATGTCGGCAGAATGGCACGGACAGGCAGGAGGGCGTATATATAAGTCCCTTTTTAAATGCCGCCGTGCCATCGGGAGCTGCGCCGGTCGGGACCCCCGTGAGGCCGGTCGCGGGTCCCGCGGACTCGATCGCCGCAGGGACACCCGCGATCGTCTCACGGGAAGGCTGAATGGGGAGATGCGGAAATTAACAGCATCTCCCCGTTCTGCCTAGCAACTAGTGACGCCGATCTCTGCTCCCTGTGATTGGAGCAGAGATCAGCATTCACTAGCTGACAGCCACGCCCTCCCACAGTAAGAAACACACCCCTAGGCATACTTAACCCCTTCACTGTCAGTGTCATTTATACAGGAATCAATGCATTTAAATAGCATTGATTGATGGTCCCAAAAATGTGTCAAAAATGTCCGATGTGTCCGCCATAATGTCGCAGTCACAATAAAAATCGCTGATCGCCGCCATTACTAATAAAAATAAATTATTAATAAAAATGCTATAAAACTATCCCCTATCTTGTAAACGCTATAACTTCTGCGCAAACCAATCAATAATTGCTTATTGCGATTTTTTTTACCAAAAATATGTAGAAGAATACGTATCGACCTAAACTGAGGAAAAAAAATGTTTTTTTAGATATTTTTGGGGGATATTTATTATAGCAAAAAATAAAAACGAATGCGTTTTTTTTTTCAAAATTGTCGCACTTTTTTGTTTATAGCGCAAAAAATAAAAAACGCAGGGGCGATCAAATACCACCAAAAGAAAGCTCTATTTGTGGGAAAAAAAGGACGTAAATTTTGTTTGGGAGCCACGTCGCACGACCGCGCAATTGTCAGTTAAAGCGACGCAGTGACGAATCGCAAAAAGGGGCGTGGTCCTTTGGCTGCCAATTGGTCCGGGGCTGAAAGTGGTTAAAGAAAGACTTGCACTTCATGACTCTTGCCACTAGGTGGTGTGGTGTCTGCACAAAATCTTTGGTCTCTTGCTCGCTAGCATTTACATTTTCAGTATTAGTAGGGGGAGTCTCATTGTCTATGGGAATGACTCTGCCTCTACAAGTATAGTAATAGTGTGTGTTTTGTTGTTTCTTTTTGTGTTTTTTTCTAGGAGTCACCAAGAGCGTCTATTAAGCTACCGGAGAGTGGGGGGTATAGATAGTCAGGAATTGGGTTGTGTAATGTGTAACCTGCTTATGTCAACCGTTCAAGGTATTGCAATGTTCAATGGTTTTTGTGTGTCTCGTTTCCATTTCCCTTTCCAACCTTAAAAGTTCAGGTACTTCGTTTTTCTAGGACTAAAAGTTTTTCCTTTCTTCCCAGACGATGAGGACATCATCTAAATGGGAGGGGGGAGTATGTAGCGCTGGCTCCTGATGAGCACACGCTATGTGTTTTTGGTAATTAATATTCCTGAAACCACAGTTGGGTTTTAGGGTTAATTCTGTCAAATTATGATTTCAGTACCAGTCTGTCTGGATTGCACTGTCGCTGTCAGTATGAGAACGCAGTTTAGCTGGGTGTATTGGATACCATCCTTTCTCTCAGAAATAGCCCAGTGGGAGATGTTATCCTGCTGTGATTTCTGGGAGGGGGTATTTAAGGTACTGAGATCACGTGCTTCGGGGTTCCGGTCCAGAAGATATCTTCTGTCTGTTTGGTCCTGGTCCTCCTGACCAGCCCCCAGGGCCCTCCTGGCCTGGGGTGCGGATCCATCCAATTCCAAGTCTCGGGGCTGGCAAAGCAACTGCAGGGACAGGCCTGAATGGATATCGGGGCCTAATTATCCAAGATTGGTCCGGTGCCGTCTCATCTAAGGAGAGGCCCAGCAACTGGTAACGGTAAGCCCAATAAAACCAGCAGCTCCTTCGGGGTCAGTGCTACATACAGAAATGCTGTCTTAGTGAGAAGTCTGTCCATGTACAGTATATAGGATGCACTCAATAATTGCTCGGGGCTCCTTTTACATGAATTACGGCATCAATGCGGCGTGGCATGGAGGTGATCAGCCTGTGGCACTGCTAAGGTGGTATGGAAGCCCAGGTTGCTTTGATAGCGGCCTTCATCTCATTGGCATTGTTGGGTCTGATGTCTCTCATCTTCCTCTTGACAATTCCCCACAGATTCTCTATTGGGTTTAGGTCAGGCGAGTTTGCTGACCAATCAAGCACAGTGATCCCATGATCATGTGACCAGGTATTGGTAGTTTTGGCAGTGTGGAAGGTGCCAAGTCCTGCTGGAAAATGAAATCGGCAACTCTATAAAACTGGTCAGCAGAAGGAAACATTAAGTGCTCTAGAATTTCCTGATAGAGGGCTGCGCTGACTTTGGACTTGATAAAACACAGCGGACCAACACCAGCAGATGACACGACCCCCAAATCATCACTAACTGTGGAAACTTCACATGCAACTTGGATTCTGTGCCTCTCCACTCCTCCCCCAGACTTCCAAAATTTTCCGCAGAGTCTGGAGGAGGAGTGGAGAGGCACAGAATCCAAGTTGCATGAGGTCCAGTGTGAAGTTTCCACAGTCAGTGATGATTTGGGGGTCATGTCATCTGCTGGTGTTGGTCCTCTGTGTTTTAAGTCCAAAGTCAGCGCAGCCCTCTATCAGGAAATTCTAGAGCTCTTAATGCTTCCCTCTGCTGACCAGCTTTGTGGAGATGCTGATTTCATTTTCCAGCAGGACTTGGCACCGCCCACACTGCGAAAAGTACCAATAACTGGTCAGAGTGGCAGCTGGTGAAGTATTTAGGATGGGGGGGGATGCCAGACCCCGCCCTTCCTTTTTGACCCCTTCCACTTTTCATAACCCCCACCTCTTACAGGAATCCACCCACTCCGTCCCCTGTATTCCACTCGCTTCCACCCATAGTAACAGGAGTATACAGCTTGGCATCACAGGACAGAGTATACAGCTTGGCATCACAGGACAGAGTATACAGCTTGGCATCACAGGACAGAGTATACGGCATCACATTACAGAGTATACGGCATCACAGGACATGGTATACGGCTCAGCATCATAGGACAGGGTATACGGCTCGGCCTCACAGGACAGGGTATATGACTTGGCCTCACATGACAGGGTATACGGCTCGGCCTCACATGACAGGGTATACGGCTCAGCCTCACAGATCAGGGTATATAGCTCAGCCTCAGAGATCAGGCTATATAGCTTAGCCTCACAGAGCAGGGTATACAGCTCAGCCTCACAGATCAGGGAATATAGCTCAGCCTCACAGATCAGGGTATGCAGGTATACAGCTAGCTATATACACCCACCTTCCTTCCTGTATGTAGAGGCCTTCCTCCATCACTGACTGCAGATATACATCATCTGTCCTGTATATAGCTATATATACTGTAACAGGACAGATGATGTATATCTGCCATCAGTGATGATGGAGGAAGGTCTCTATATACAGGAAGAAAGAAAGTGGGTGTGTATATAGCTGTATACACTACACAGGACAGATGTACTCAATAACACCCTGCTGCTCCAGTGCCCAGTCCAGCCGGGCATCACTCATCCGCCTTGGCCCAGTCTTCAGTGTGCACTGTCTGAGTGGAGACTGGAGAATGAGTGCGAGTCGATCAGGGAAGTGTGTGCGTAGTGGAGGGGCGGATCGCGGCTGTCAGAGTCTGACATTGTCAGTCAGGAGAGAGAGACTGAGTCCCGCGGCACACTTAAATTAGCCTTACCTGGAATCACGCCGCTCAGCTGAGTGGGGAGTATGGGTGTAATATTCCTGCTGGGGGGAGTATGGGTGTAAAATTCCTGCTGGGGGGAGTATGGGTGTAATATTCCTGCTGGGGGGAGTATGGGTGTAATATTCCTGCTGGGGGGGGGAGTATGGGTGTAAAATTCCTGCTGGGGGGAGTATGGGTGTAATATTCCTGCTGGGGGGAGTATGGGTGTAATATTCCTGCTGGGGGGGAGTATGGGTGTAAAATTCCTGCTGGGGGGAGTATGGGTGTAATATTCCTGCTGGGGGGAGTATGGGTGTAATATTCCTGCTGGGGGGGAGTATGGGTTTAATATTCCTGCTGGGGGGACGTCTGTGCAGGAAGTTCTTGTTGTATGATGGACACGGCGAGGCTCTGTTCACACCTAGGTGTTCTGGATTCTCGAATCGCCGCAAAACGCGGGACACGCTTGCAATCTCTTTACTTTCAATATAACCGGATCACGCCCGCGATCCCGAACGCCTAGGTGTGATCGCAGCCTAAGTGTCTTCTAGCAGTTTCTATGGATTCTGGGGGAACATTTTCTTCCTCAAACATTCCACACATTCGCTTCATTCTTTATTCCACCGCTAATATATACTCAGCATTGACCTTGTATAGCGCTTTACTCTCTGAGGACTCCAAGTATTGGAGATTGCGTTGGCCGGGAATCGAACCCGGGTCAGCTGCTTTGAAGGCAGCTATGCTCACCACTGCACCAACGCAAGGTAGCATGTCTTTGTAGTGTGGGAGGAAACCGGAGTACCCGGAGGAAACCCACGCAAGCACAGGGAGAACATGCAAACTCCATGCAGATAGTGTCCTGGTCAGGATTCGAACCATGGACCCCAGTGCTGCAAGGCTAACCCCTAAGCCTCTGTGCTGCCCATATGCGGCCTCTGTTCTCTAAGGCCCGCCCCCGCTGAGCGGGTTAAATCACTTATGTCCACTTAACACACCTCCAGAAGAAATCCAAACACACGCCTCAAAAACATACCGGTTACTGGAGTGGCAGCCACCACCAGTGTAGGGACCTGTGTTGGTACAGCCGTACCTGGTCCCTGGGAGGGTTCCTCAGAGTTTTGGAGTCTTCCTCTAGAAATAGTCAATTGTCTTGTTTGTCCAGCTACGTTGATAGTTGGTGATTCAGAAGCTCCAAAAACGAAAATGAAGGTCTGATGGGAAGACCCTCCGGTTACTGGAGTGGCAGCTGCCATCCTGACTGGTCCCTGGGAGGGTTCCTCAGACTTTTTAAGTCTTCTTCTAGAAACAGTCAATTGTTTTGTTTGTTCAGCTACGTTGATAGTTGGCGATTCAGAAGCTCCAAAAACGAAAATGAAGGTCTGATGGGAGGACCTTCCGGTTACTAGAGTGGCAGCTGCCATCCTGACTGGTCACTGGGAGGGTTCCTCAGACTTTTTAAGTCTTCTTCTAGAAACAGTCAATTGCTTTGTTTGTTCAGCTACGTTGATAGTTGGTGATTCAGAAGCTCCAAAAAACGAAAATGAAGGTCTGATGGGAGGACCTTCCGGTTACTAGAGTGGCAGCTGCCATCCTGACTGGTCCCTGGGAGGGTTCCTCAAACTTTTTAAGTCTTCTTCTAGAAACAGTCAATTGTCTTGTTTGTCCAGCTACGTTGATAGTTGGTGATTCAGAAGCTCCAAAAAACAAAAATGGAGGTCTGATGGGATGATCCTCCGGTTACTGGAATGGCAGCCGCCACCAGTGTAGGGACCTGTGTTGGTACAGCCATACCTGGCCATTGGGAGAGTTCCTTAGACTTTTGGTTGGGTCTTCTTCTAGGAATAAGCCTCACTTGGTGGTGAGTGGAGATTTATAAGCTGGTTGATTTGCTTTAATGGCTCTCTGATGGTGCTGGAGATGAGGCCATTGGCTGCGTCTTCAGACTTTCGCTGATGTAGGAAAAGCCTTCAAAGTTCTTCTGCTCCCACGTCGCTATCCGCATCTCTTCGTCGTTGCAGATCAAACATTCTGCTATTTCCATTCTTCTATGTTCCGGTTCCTTGGGAAGCTGAAAAGGGAAAAAGACATTCATCAGCGATTCTGATTGATACGGGAAATGGTAATAAAGCTTGGTGAATGTACATGGACTCCTCCATTATTCATATACTTACCATATCTGGTCTAAGCGGTGATGGTGATTTTCCTTTCTCTATCTCCGTCCAGTTGATTGGGTTGAAGAATGGGAGCCATCTGATGGTACGTACGAGGATTGCGCGTATGAGGAGGAGGGAACATCCCCCCACACAGACAGCGCTGCGCTCCGGAGGGAGGAGCCATTGTCCGTACTGAAGCCGGGTCACAGTGTGTCTGTGTGTCCGGGGAACTTGCCGCCTCTGCCCAGGCTCTGAGGAACTACAACTCCCAGTATGCACTGCATAAGTAATGGGGCTTCAGCTCCCAGCCTGGAATATGATGCTACGGGACTACATATCCCAGCATTCTTTTTCTAAGGAGATATTGCAGGTCTCAGCAATTTCTACATACCCCGGCATGCGTCCTCCCCTTCCTCAGGGGCCCCCCAGACCCGCCACCCCACTCTTCTTCCACCGCCCTCTCCCCTCCCCCACAGGCCCAACCGGCCCACCCTTATCCTGAGGGGGAGGGGACCCGCCACCCTTGGTGGGAGAAGAGTGTGGGGCGCAATCACCCCTGAGGAAGGGGGGGAAGCAGGCTGGGGTATGTAGAGATTGCTGGGACCTGTAATACGTCTATAGAAAAAAGCATGCGGGGATATGTACTCCCGTAGAATCTTATTCTAGGCTGGGAGCGGAAGTCCCACTACTTACACAGTGCATGCTGGGAGATGTAGTTCCTTAGAGCCTGGGCAGAGGCGGCAGGTTCCCCGGATACCCCCTTCTGTCTGTTTTATAAGCTGGTGGATTTGCTTTAATGGCTCTCTGATGGTGCTGGAGATGAGGCCATTGGCTACGGCTTCAGACTTTCGCTGATGTAGGAAAAGCCTTCAAAGTTCTTCTGCTCCCACGTCGCTATCCGCATCTCTTCGTCGTTGCAGATCAAACATTCCGCTATTTCCATTCTTCTATGTTCCGGTTCCTTGGGAAGCTGAAAAGGGAAAAAGACATTCATTAGCGATTCTGATTGATACGGGAAATAGTAATAAAGCTTGGTGAACCCAACCACCAATGGCAGCCAATTACCCCAAGAAGGCTCCTTCAACCACAACTCCCTCTAGTGGTCAGAAGAAGCTTTACACTGCATTATCACACCCAAGGACCAAAATGTCACATATTCCTGTGGGGTCCTTAGATGTGGGGGCTGCAATCGCTCTCTTTGTTTCTTTCAGGTTAAGTGCAGGTATAGAACAATACCTGTTAATCCTGTCAGAAATACAGAGCCTTCCCTGCCAACAGAACACAATGGCCGCTGCTGGTGGCTATAGCCGCTGGCAGTGATCGCATGCAAAATATCAGACAGGCTGTCGATGTACCACCAGCCTGCCCATAGATAGATCGAATCTCGGCTTATCCCTGCTGAACCGCCTGAGATTCAATCCATCTAAGGCCGGTTTAATTTCCCGTGCACTGAGCTGAGGTCTCAAAACTCGCTATCGGCTTTCTCCCTGTCACCCTAGGACAGGAAGTGGGTTAGTGGCGGGATCACCATGTAAATGAAAGCAGGTCTAAGCTGTGTGCCTGACACATACACAATGATTATCACCAAGAATAAACTGAATTCATTCAGACAAGTCCCCAGACCGTGCGATTGTCCGCAGACCATGTGATTGTCTCCAGACCATGTGATTGTCCCCAGACCATGTGATTGTCCCCAGACCGTGTGATTGTCTCCAGACCATGTGATTGAGCAGCGATCGCAAAGTCACAGACAAATGTGAGGATTCTGTACACAACATACGTTTTATATGTATGTGAAGTAAAGAACCTGGGGCTGACCGCACCCCCCCCCCCCAATGTACATGGACCCCTCCATTATTCATATACTTACCATATCTGGTCTAATCGGTGATGGTGATTTTCCTTTCTCTACCTCCGTCCAGTTGATCAGGTTGAAGAATGGGAGCAATCTGATGTTACGTACGAGGACTGCGCGTATTTCCGGGTCAAACTGTAAGAGCTGTAAAGGAGAAAGAAATAGGATAAGAAACCACAAGAGAGCAATAGCGATATGTGAACAATACAACCCCCATTTTAATATTGGATTCTGACAGTGACATATTTCAACTCCCGTGATCTTGCTTTTAATCCCCCCTACTATGTCATGCTTGGATCGGGTCGTAGTGTGGGACCTTATTGTGTAATATTGGATCGGGAAAAACTGAGTATGTCACTAAAAATAAAACCGATATTTGGCAATGAATTGTTATGAAGAATATAGAAATAAAATGATCTTTCGCTGCCATTCACTGCGCTGCACCTGCGGGTCAATGTGATAGCGGCCTAATAGTTGTTATCCCTTTTATAGGTGCCAATATGCCCATTGTATGTGTTGTTTAATACACCGACCTCCCTTTTCCTCTCCCAGCTTCTGCTGGCATCGCTCTCCAGGCTGCTGGAAGGAGGAATGCACTTGGCATCACTCTGCCTGGCACCAGGGCCGCCGATAAGGCAGTACAGCCCATCCCTCCTGTATTGGGCCCGGGGCCCCATCAGTTCAAAAGGGGGGCCCAGGCACCTGCAGAGCTGGAGGGCCGGCGGTACTGCCTTATCACTGACACTTGTGTAGCTGAGGCTGCAGAGAAAGGGAAGAATCTCTGTCCTCAGTCCCTTTCTCTATCTCAAATGTGAGACATCAGGGGTCTGTGTAGACCCCTAATATTTCAACCAAAGCCCCCCAACCCCCAGCAGGGCAGTTAAAAAAAATGTAAAAAAAATAAATAGAATTCTAAAAACAATGTAAAATTCTAAAAAATTCATTTGAAAAGCATTACGAACTTGTTGAAATGCTTTATATTGGAAAGGTAGGGGTATACAGTGGTGCTTGGAGAGTGGCAAGTGGAGTATATAGGACAATATAAATGTCAATATGTGTATCTAGATGGCTCATGGATGATGATACACAATGCCTAATATATTAAACACATTAAAGCGGTTGTATTGTCTGCTTGGTGATTTTTACCTACAGGTAAGCCTATGATAAGGCCTACAATAAGGCTTACCTGGAGGTAAAATGAATATCTCCTAAACCGCCACGGATCATGTGGCCCACATGAATGTCCAATCGTGTTTCCTAAAATCCTAACAAGGTGTATATAACCTGGAAAGGGTTTTGTGTGTTAGGAGAAGGTAATACTCACCCTATATAGGAGTTCCTGGATGGGAGTCGTTCTGTTCCGTATAAAATAAGGGGTGAAGGTACAGAGTGCTTTCCAAAGCTCTTCCACGTTCCAAGTGTAATTCCCATAAGGATGCATTCCCGTGGCCATCTCGTATACTATCACTCCCAGGGAGAAATAGTCTGCTACGTTGTAGTACGGTCTACCTGAAAGGACCTGTAGAAACATAAGAGAGAGAAAGAAGGATGAGCGAGTCTGTAGGCCAGGCAGAGAACACAGATGACTAAAATTGTCCCAAACTAAGGCGGAGCTTGTGAATTTTGGAGGAGGGGCTTAAAGCTTACGTATAATCACAACTTTTTTTTTTTTTTACGTTTACAAAAACAATTGAGTGCTGTCCATTTATTTATTACGGGTTCTTGTATAGCGCCATCAATTTTACGCAGCGCTTTACACATATATATTGTACATTTACCTCCAAGATACTTTTTGTTTCATTTGCGCTAACATACAAATTTTCAGGACAAGCTTCTGGGGCGTGGCCCCTTCTTCAAGGCCCAAGAGTACTGTTTGGGGCAAAGAAGAGGGTGAAGAAGGGGTCACACCCCCCGAAAGCTTGCCCTGAAAATGTGAAGGTTGGAGGAAATAAAACAAAGTATCACAGACGGTACTCAATCGTTCTTGTTGCAAGTGCGCTAATATGGCTACAATCACCACAAGCAGGATCAAGTACAGAAGGGTTAATACCCCTGCCGGTTTATTTTTGCTGTCTGTGTACCATTGGGGAAAGTTCACTTCCTGTTCCAGAGATGCAAGAGGAAGTCAAAGGAAATCTCCCATTCTACTCCTAGAGTCTTGTACCCACCATTGGAAGACTTTCCCTCTATTCCTGTTCTGGGGAAAGCTCTAACATTTTGCATTTCCCTTCATTTTCTCGCTCTCAATGGTCACCAGTACAAATAAAGAGTGTGACTCCCCCTAATGAGCACTCAGACACCAAGAAACACCTAAAGCCCCATACACACGGTCGGACTTTTTCATGGATTCTGTCCGATCGGACAATGTTGTTGAAAAATCAGACCGTGTGTATGCACCATCGGACAGTGTACGTCGGTTTGTCCGACGGACAAAGTCTTATCTCCTGCTGGAAAGATTTGCCGTCAACCCGGTCCGATCACACCAAACCCGATCGTGTGTACGGTTGTCCGACCGGACAAAGTGCTACGCATGCTCAGATCACATTACAAGACCAAAGCTATTGGCTACTAGCCTCTACGTAGTCCCGTCGTAGGCAACAAACGTCACCACGTTCAGAATGATCGGATTTTCCGACAACTTTGTCCGACCGTGTGTACGCAAAACCAACATCGGACAAAGTACGACGGACATGATCCGACGGACCTGGTCCGCGGATTGTCCGACCGTGTGTATGGGGCTTAAGAGAGGGTCCAACCCTTGCCTAGAGGTACACTTAAATTGTGCCTATTACAGGGGGCAGATAAAGGTTTACTGACCCCAATAGCTCAATGTTCACAAGCTCTCACCATGGTAAAGAGAAGAAGGAGTACAGCAGGTGAGAAGCTCCGGGAGTTTTTATCCCATTTATATGTGTGAATTGGGCGGGACAGATCCATTCATCTACACCCGGCCTCAATGTCCTCCACAAAGAAGCTCCGACACCGCTGCAACTCAGAACTTCCCACCTTTTGTTGGATATAGAGCCAGCCTGGAGACCCACTGAAAGCAATCGGGGGCCCCAGTGGAGGAATTCTCCATTCAATGAACGGGGAGCCCCTTTTAGCTTTTCTCTATATCCCATAATAAGCATTACAAGTAAGTCTAATATCAGGAAATCACCAATCTTACCTCTGGGGCCATGTATGTTATTGTACCCGTACGTCCTCTGATCCTATTGGCTTCGGAGACTCCCATCTCTGACAAGCCAAAATCAGCTATTCGAACGTGACCGGCGGCGTCCAATAGAATGTTCTCCGGTTTGAGATCTCTGTGAAGAAAAAGAGTCAACAGTTACATTAAGCAGAATATGACATGAGCCGGGAGACTTCTTTATGGGAGGCGACACAACTGGGAACTCCGGTGGAAAGTCTTCCTGATTCATCATAAAATAGAAGAAGCCAATGGGGGTGATTGTTAGTCAGCTAATCCAATACTTACCTATGGATGATCTGAGCAGCGTGCAGGTACTGCAGTCCACAAATGATCTCCGCAGTGACACCTCTGAAAGGAGAAAGAAAATTATGAATTAGCATTCAAAATCATCACAGACCAAGAAAATGTAAAGCTAAGTGGCTTCCCCCTATAGTACATAGGGGTGTGGATGGACAAAGTTGGAGGGGCCTGGCTGCGTCACTGCCTGTTCTCATTGGCCAGCCACCCCCGACTCCATAATGGTCCTGTCATTGGACTTACCTTACGATGGTCTTGTCAAGTAATTTGTTAGCCGCTAGCAGTTTTCGAAGATCCCCTCCACTCAGGAATTCCATGGCAAAGAACAGATGAGTCTGTGTGAAAAGAAGAGATAAAGGTTACATTCGAGACAAATAAGATTTCACTTTGTAGTAGTGGAGCGCAGTACAGAAAAGAGATGAAATAATGGAAGATGGAAAGACTTACCTTTGTCTGGAATGATCCAAATAGATGGGTAATATACGGATTGCTCTTGTAGTTCTTCAGTATATTACGCTCTTTGGTGGCCATGGTGGGACCTTCATCAAGTAGTTTTCGCTTTTTTATTATCTTCAAGGCCAGCTTCTGTCGAATGGCGGCATGGGAGGCCAACACCACCTTCCCAAAGGCCCCCTCTCCAAGAATTCCATGGAAAGTGAATCTTTCCAATGAAAGTACGCATAACTGTTCCACCATATCACGTCTTAATGGGACTAGTGGAGATGCCCCATGGCCTCTGTATGGAGGAGCTACCGGTCTATGCTGATTCTTGAAGGTGAGACCTACTTGAATTGACTGATCCTTGGTGCGTGGATACACCTGTGCTTGCCTGTCCTTGGTGAATGGGGTCACCTGTATATTCTGGTCCATAGTGGATTTAGGCACATTGACCTGCACTCTCCTGTTCATCGTGGATCTTGTAATCTGGGTTCCCCGTTCCTTGGTGGACAATGACATATGTGTCTCCTGCTCCTTGGTGAATGGGGTCACTTGTATTTCCTGGACCAAAGTGGATTTAGGCACATTGACCTGCACTCTCCTGTTCATTGTGGATCTTGTAATCTGGGTTCCCTGCTCCTTGGTGGAGAATGACATACGTGTCTCCTGCTCCTTGGTGGGCAATGACATATGTGTCTCCTGCTCCTTGGTGGACAACGACATATCTGTCCCCTGCTCTTTGGTGGACAACGACATATGTGTCCTCCGCTGCTTGGGGGAGAATGACATATGTGTCTCCTGCTTCTTGGTGGACAATGACATATGTGTCCCCTGCTCCTTGGTGGACAATGACATATGTGTCCCCCGCTCCTTGGTGGAGAATGACATATGTGTCTCCTGCTCCTTGGTGGACAATGACATATGTGTCCCCCGCTCCTTGGTGGAGAATGACATATGTGTCTCCTGCTCCTTGGTGGACAATGACATATGTGTCCCCCGCTCCTTGGTGGACAATGACATATGTGTCCCCTGCTCCTTGGTGGACAATGACATATGTGTCCCCCGCTCCTTGGTGGACAATGACATATGTGTCCCCTGCTCCTTGGTGGACAATGACATATGTGTCCCTTGCTCCTTGGTGGACAATGACATATGTGTCTCCTGCTCCTTGGTGGACAATGACATATGTGTCCCCCGCTCCTTGGTGGACAATGACATATCTGTCCCCCGCTCCTTGGTGGACAATGACATATGTGTCCCCCGCTCCTTGGTGGAGAATGACATATGTGTCTCCTGCTCCTTGGTGGACAATGACATATGTGTCCCCTGCTCCTTGGTGGACAATGACATATGTGTCCCCCGCTCCTTGGTGGAGAATGACATATGTGTCTCCTGCTCCTTGGTGGACAATGACATATGTGTCCCCCGCTCCTTGGTGGACAATGACATATGTGTCCCTTGCTCCTTGGTGGACAATGACATACGTGTCCCCCGCTCCTTGGTGGACAATGACATATGTGTCCCCTGCTCCTTGGTGGACAATGACATATGTGTCTCCTGCTCCTTGGTGAATGGGGTCACTTGAATTTCTTGGTCCATAGTGGATGGAGTCCCATTCACCAGTTTTCTCCTGTTCATTGTAGGTCTTGTAATCTCCATTCCCTGCTCCGTGGTGGACGGTGACATAGATCTTCCCTCCTTCTTCAAGGTGGCTACTATCACTTCTACTTTCTGGCCTTTGGTTGATGGAATTGTGATTACTTGTACTTGCTGGCTCCTGGAAGATGGAATTATTACCACTCGTGCATCCTTGTCCCGGGTGGGTGGAATCACTACCACTCGTGCATTCTTGTCCTGGGTGGATGGAGTCGCTCTTCTTTGCTCACCCTTGGTGATTGGCTTAGCGTTGGATGATTTCCCAGCCTCTGTGGTGATTGGAACCCCTTGGTTTTCTTCACTGATGGATTCAACCAGTGGAATCTCTCCCATTTCGTTGGGGGTTGGGTTCTTGTATCCATCTGGGGAGAGAAAAAAAAACAATTATTTATATTCCCGCTATTTACACTTCATTGATTGACTTCTCACAGAATCTGTGGAACGTTGAATGGGTTTCCTTTAACATATGTAAGTGAATGTCATCTGAGTTATGGAAATGATCTTGTGTGACGCGTTTCTCTTTATGGGAATTCTATATAAACATGGAGGATATGGGGGTTCCCAGCCCTGGGAGTCCATTCTCAGGACACGGCTTTCTGTGACAATACAAGTGTAAGTTGGAGTCCCTGTGGGATCTCTAACAGCTATTCACCCCGAATACCCAGACTTCAACCTTCTGTCCACCAAGAGGTAGAAATCCTAATGGGATCTCTCACTGCGCTTGGTGGTAAAGACCGCCGATCTGCTACGTTACATATGCAGGCTGTGCTTCCTGCTTGGTAGTGCTTGTGATTTTTTCCAACAGGGCTGCTTTTAGGAATGATGAGGCCCCAGTCCATATGTACCGCTGTCTGTTCTACAAAGTCCGGTCTAATGATCGCCTTCCATCGAACAGTCCTGCTGGAGAACCAGCATTGATCAGAACATGAAGCCAATGGCTGCAGCGCTGATCTGTGTATTCCTGGGGGAGTCCCCACTGTTGGACTATAATAAGCAGAGGAGATCCCTACAGTTCTATCGCTTGTGTGGGTGTGGGGATCGGTCCGTGTTTTATCATCTAACTGTGTTGAATGAAATAAAACTGCGCATGTATACCCAGCTTATCTCTTCCTCCCTCTCAACGCAATCTCATCGTTCTGCTTATCCTAACTAATAAAGATTTCAATATTTTGTATTTGGTTTTATCTCAGCAGTTACATAGTTACATTGTAGGTGAGGTTGAAAAAAGACACAAGTCCATCCAGTCCAACCTCTGTGTGATTCTATGTCAGTATTACATTGTATATCCCTGTATGTTGTGGTCCTTCAGGTTATTATGCCCCCCGCTGAGACCACCGTGGCCTGTGGAAGAGAATATCCAAAAATTGTTAAGTGCCAAACAATTTTTGGATATTAGATCCGGCCGTCCTGTAGAGAACTGGGGCTTTACTGTGTGATTTTGGGACCTCCTGTGGCCGATATCACGGGGAATGCATCTACGAATTGATCAATCATGTTTTTTTAAAGTAAGTCATTACTTTTTGTATATTCACGGATAACATTTATGTGCATTGAATGCGATTCCTACTTGTCATCCTAAAATGTTGTATTTTGGATTTCTTGTAGATAGTGATACAATATCCCTGATGGAGATTCTAATTATCATGACCTATTGAAACGCGTTGTACCGCTGCATCTCTTTTCCCAATATACAATGTTTTAAATACTTGTATGTTTCACGTTTGAGATTTTTATGGGAGTTTTTCTATTTACACAGTAAATTTATATATTTTTTTTCTAAAAATCTGTTTATTGCCTTAAAAATCCCACAAATAGGAGGTTTTTCATTACTTTTTCAAGTCGCAAGGGATGATGGCAATTACATGCCCAATCATTTGAGTCGTATTGAATCTTTAAGACAATGGGGGGGGGTCTAGCGTTGCCAAATCCCTGGCTGTATTATCTAGCCGCCCGATAGGAGTGATGGGTGGGGGTGCGGAGAGGGACGGCGCCATCGGCAGCTCTTCTGAGACCGTGATGTTGCATACAGTAAGGGGCCAGTCAGTTCCAGTGGCCCTTGAGGCCACATAAGATACACCCGACTTATAATCTTATTAAAAAAAAATGTGGAATAAAATCAGATATCTGCAGGGAGTGACCGGATACACGGAATTTAGCCTAATCTGGTCAAATGGAACCTACACTGAAATTGCAACATGGGGCCTTATGGACGCGGTATGGGGGTCCCATATATTAGACATATTTTCCACAACGGAGTACTGTTGTCATTTGAGGAGATGTTTGGTCTTCCAGAAGTAGATCTTCTGAATGGTCTCCATCTCTGACACCTTTGTTTAACTTGACCGAGAGCCTCAACCACCAAGGGATTTATATCACAATGTTCTGGTATGTTATCGCAGAGATTTCTGAAGAAACACCCTCTGCGAATGCTGGATGAATGGGAGGGAGATGAAGGTCAGATGGATGGAGATCAATGGGAGGAAGTTCTCCAGGAGGTGCCGATCTGTTCACTGAATGTTTACGCAGAGACTAACACAACTGTATATACATATTGAGGGTATATTATACCCCCCCCCACCCCCACAGAATGTATATTATGGGTCTCTTATCCACCCCGATGTGCACTAGATGTAAACGAGACCATATAGACCCGATTCATCTACTGTGGAGGTGCCCAAAATGACATTCCTATTGGAAGGGAGTGGTGGACGGGATCTTTTCGGAGCTCTCTTCCTCTAGATCCCAAACCCTGTTTGCCTAATTTGCTGGAGGAGTTTGAATGGGAAGAGGGCACTAGGGTAGCGGTTGTCAGAACCCTATTTTTGGTGGGTAAGTTAATAATGATACATTGGAAGTCAGAGAATCCTCCTCCGATTAAGGAATGGATCACCGCAGTGGGAAATATACGCTCCGGATGGAGAACGTGATATACCAACACAGGGGAGGCACCCAAAAGTTTGATAAAGTCTGGGGCCTGCGGCTGGGTGTACCCGGGCTGGTCCCGGCGGATCGGGTTATGGACAGGTTACGAGGCGCGCATGCCGGTTCAAACTGATTTCAACAGCCTTGGAAGGGGAAGCATTGGTTACGAGGTATAATATGGTCTGTTGGGTGGAATGACTCGGATTGGGGGGATAATAATCTCCTTTTGAAGCATATTAGGGACATGGCTATGTTCATTTTGATGTGTGTTTCTGTTTACTATGCTGTGTAATTGGTGACGTGTGAAGCCTCGGATTGTATGTATATGTTTACATTATTCAACTTCTTTCTTTGGATATATTTAATATAAATAATGCATTACAATTGAACTAAACCCACTCAATTTTAGTCAACAAACAATTGAGATGACTAAAAGTAAATCAAAATTTGACATCAAAATGCACACTTGGTGGTGGGGGGAGGGGGTCTGCAGGAGCAGGGGGATGAGTCCTGTGGGCAGCTCTATGTCCTGGTCACTATAGGATACAATGAAAGGAATCTTCTTACAGAGCCCAGAACACGACTGGCCACAATGATTACTCCCCATGATGGGGGTGGCAGTGATTGGGGGTGGAGCTCTGCCAGCCTGCCATGTGCCATCCTTTGGTTTTACAGTTGGGCTGCCTGTCAGGTCTGTGCGTCTCCTCCACACCTCACACCTGTCACCTGATTGGCTGCCCAACGGTCACCTGACGAGTCAGCCAACTGTCACATGCTGGCTGCTAATTACAAGACAGTTTATTTTATTTTTGAGCCGCCGACAGGAAGGGATATTTCCCTTCATTATCTGTTCTGTAATCACAGCAAGACTTTTTTGGAGGGATTTTTTTAAGGCAATAAAACATTTGCATTTTATAAAAATCATTTATTGAAATTTTGTATCATTAAAATTGTAGAAAAATGGATACAAAAATTTCAATAAATAATTTTCTAAAATTCAAATGTTTTATTGCCTTAAAAAATTCCCACCAAATGAGGAGATTCTGTAAAAATGATATTTTGGGATGATGGAAAATTCCACCCGCAATCTTTTGAGTTTATAGATTTCAAATCACAGCGAGACATGGGAAGAAATCTCTCCGATGTGATCTCAGTCCCCATCCTAGAGCGTTGTCACCGGACGCCGTGTCCCCATCAGAAGATTTCCCCTCTATTCCTGTTCTATCTCCCTACACTATGCAGTGACCCCGGTGTATATACAGTATGTGGGGGGAGGGGGCATTCAGTATATTATATCACTCACCAAAATCCTCCTTTGCTGCTCTCTCCGGTGCTGATCTCTCTTGGTTGCTGTTCAGAGGTTCAACTCTATTTTCTGTATAAAGCTGTCTATCTGCCCAATGGACACCCCTACGTGGGGCAGTAACCTGGGGCTGTACAGCTGGCTGGGGGACCTCAGCTGAGGACCCCCCACGTTCCTCTGATTCCTCTTGGTTGGTGTTCAGAGGGGGAACCGTCTTCTTTTTCCTAAAAAGCCGCCTAATTGCCCCAAACACACCCCTACGTGGGGCAGTAACCGGGGGCAGTGCGGCTGGCCGGGGCTCTTCCATTGGGAGTCCGGCTCTCGCCTGTGCTGGCTGATCTGTCATTATTTGCTCAGAATTATCTCTGAATGGTTTAACCCACTTCCGCATTTTCAATACGATCGGTAAGATTGAAGAGAAACACAAAAACGCCTTCTTCTCTCTCAGAGTACAAACACTCAATGAGCTCCCGGCTGGTAAACACCTCCCTATACCAGGTTCTCTCACTATGACATCATCACACCTCCCTATATCAGGTTCTCTCACTATGACATCATCACAGTGATATGCAAAGGAGGTCACATGACTCTGGCTTGGTGCACTGTGGGTAGCTGTTCTATATTCAGCTGGGTTTGTGGGCAGCAGTTATGTTACCATGACAACGGCAGATTTGAATTTTTGTCAGTTGGTGAGCCTGGGCTCAAATCTGCTGCCAGGAAAACAACCGTTTTTTTTTTTTTTTTTTAAATTACAATAAGGATTATTAACCATTTGATGACCAGCACTCTGTTTACATGAAGAAATCAGCATTTTGTTTGCTAGAAAAAATACACTTTATTGAATTTTAATGGAAAAAAAAACACAATATAATACCCCAATTTTTTGGTAGAATATAAAAGATAAACCCCCAAACATTGTATGTGTATGTGTATATATATATATATATATATATATATATATATATATATATATATATATATATATATATATATATATATATATATACACATACACACACACACACACACACACATAGATACATACATATATACAAATTTTATATTTATAAAAAAAAAAAAAAAAACATTTTTTATATATATATATATAAATATATATATATACACACATATATACATTTTATTATTTAGGGCTTCTGCTAAAATATATATATATATTTTTTAGCAGAAGCCCTATATAATAAAATGGTGGTCATTGCAACGTTTTAGGTCATGTGGTATTTGCGTAACGTTTTTTCAAACACTTTTTTTTTTTTTAAAGAGACTTTCGTGAATGTTTTTTATTTTAATTAAAAAAAATTTCTGTGGCTAAAAATAAGGATTTTTAACCATTTGATGACCAGCATTTTCCTGACACTTGTTTACATGTAGAAATTAGGGCTGTGGAAATTAAAGATGAATTCCTCGATTAATCGATGAATTTTTTTTGATCGATCAAAATTCTTTTGATCAGTACTCACCTCTCCGCCGGCTTCCGGGTCTTCAGGGAGTTCCGTTTGAGATCCGGTGACGTCACGGACATCGACGTCACTGGACTCCTCCCCCCTTCCTCAAGTGCCTCCGTCTGCTAATGAAGGGAAGGGGGGAGGAGTCCGGTGACATCGAAGTTCTGATTGAACGTAACGTGTATGGGGAGGAGCTACGCATGACGTCACCCGCTGCTGCCCTACAGAAATAACACGATTGTGTTTTTATCATCTTTATGCGAGTAGTTTGTGTTTGAACACAAAAATGAAATCTTCTACTTAAGCGGTGAGCACTTCGATCTTTTCTTTCTCCCCATGACCTGCGTCCTTGCTGAGATCTAAGGAAACGGGAGAGAAGTTTATGGTCCGTGTTATACCCTTTTGATACCCGCTTGTATGACCACCTGTTTGCACAGGGGTCCATGCCATAAGGTGAGAGTGATTAGTTAGACCGGAGGTGGAGGGATTGTCGCGCTACTGTGGGAAAAATAATGACTTAAGTCAGTGCTACAGATTGAATATAAAAACGTATTTGTGTGAACTGTGAAGTTGAGTCATGGATTGTGGAAACTAACTAGTGTCGGGTGATTGTATATAGTGTATACCACATTTACCACCGACTAATGCAGAGCTGCAATGCCAGGAGATCAGCTAAAAGTAGTTGGATCTGTATGTGCGTTATAACTAATCGAAATTAGTTGATTAATCGATTTAAAAAAAATAGATTAATTGAACACGAAAATTTTAATCAGTAACAGCCCTAGTAGAAATTAACATTTTTTTTGCTAGAAAGTTACTTGAAACCCCCCAAACACATATATATATATATAGCCTCAGGAGTCTTCTTCAGGGGTTTGAGGAACCCAGCCTCAGGAGTCTTCTTCAGGGGTATATATATATTTATTTTTATAATGTTATATATAATATATATATATATATATATATATCGTATATATATATATATTATATATATATAATATATATATATATATATATATATATATATATATATATATAAATAAAGAAGACTCCTGAGGCTGGGTTCCTCAAACCCCTGAAGACTCCTGAGGCTGGGTTCCTCAAACCCCTGAAGAAGACTCCTGAGGCTGGGTTCCTCAAACCCCTGAAGAAGACTCCTGAGGCTGGGTTCCTCAAGCCCCTGAAGAAGACTCCTGAGGCTGGGTTCCTCAAACCCCTGAAGAAGACTCCTGAGGCTGGGTTCCTCAAACCCCTGAAGAAGACTTTTGAGGCTGGGTTCCTCAAACCCCTGAAGAAGACTCCCGAGGCTGGGTTCCTCAAACCCCTGAAGAAGACTCCTGAGGCTGGGTTCCTTAGGAAGGGACCACAGCCCTGGCCCTGTATAGTGCCCCATCAATAGGCGTTGCCTCCAGTGCCGAGGTGAGCGCCCGTGTAGGATCCGGTGCCCAAACATTACAGGCTGAACCCAAAGGAATCCAAAGTAAAATAAACCAGTTAAAAGTGATTTCTCCTGAGGGGAGAGAAGTCAATCTTCTTAGGACACGGGGGGGGGGGGGGGGGGGGGGGGGGGGTTGGGGGTGTGTCCTCCAATGCTTTGCCTGTGTCCAATCACCAGAAGGCCCAAGCCTATAACCCGGGGTCTATGAATATTATATAAAGCCGTGTCCTGTATGATACAAAATGAAGTCCTCCTCTTTTATTGGACGATTCATTATCTTGTTATGTTTGGCTGAGGTTCTGCTTTAAGCCAAATAACAAAACCAATACGATCCGTGTGATAAGTAAAGAAAAACGTTTTGTTTTTGATAATAAATCTTTAATTTCACTTTTACAAAAAAAAATTGAAATGCAAACATTGCTTAAAATCAGAAAGGCCGGCCTCACATATTCACAAATAAAGCAATCCATAGCGAGCGATCAAAAGTGGCTTCTTTTTATTCCACCGCGACCGCCTCCGAAAGGGACGCCTGAAAAAAATAATACAGACTGTTAATAACGACACAATGAATAGAGATGTGACCAATGACATTCCAGTTTAGGATGAATTCCAGGTACGGGATATCTTTACACACATTGTTCCAGCTTGGACCATAACTATATAATCTCCCCTCCCCCCAGAGATCACTGTATAGACCCCTCCAGTGAGATCTCGTAGCCTTCAGGTCCCACCCGGAGCGGCCGGCCGGCTGCTTTCTGAACACAGGAAATCGGCTGTTTGGTAAAGACGCCGTTCAGGGAATGCTTAGCGTTGGATGTGGTGGAGAGTGTGACGTCACTGCCCCGCCTCTCCACCTCATCCAATCAGAGCACAACGCGTTCATTCAGAACATGCAAAGCATTCTCACATGTGCCAAACAGCAGAACTCCTGTGTTCAGAATGCATCAGGCCGACCGCTCCGCACAGGACCCAGAAACTTGTGGAGATCACTGGAGGAGGGGGTCGTCGGTAGAGGAGGAGGCGTCGTCGGTAGAGGGGCCCCCAAGTAGGAGGAGGAGGCGTCGTCGGTAGAGGGGCCCCCAAGTAGGAGGAGGAGGCGTCGTCGGTAGAGGGGCCCCCAAGTAGGAGGAGGAGGCGTCGTCGGTAGAGGGGCCCCCAAGTAGAGGAGGAGGCGTCGTCGGTAGAGGGGCCCCCAAGTAGAGGAGGAGGCGTCGTCGGTAGAGGGGACCCAAGTAGAGGAGGAGGCGTCGTCGGTAGAGGGGCCCTAAGTAGAGGAGGAGGCGTCGTCGGTAGAGGGGCCCCCAAGTAGAGGAGGAGGCGTCGTCGGTAGAGGGGCCCCCAAGTAGAGGAGGAGGCGTCGTCGGTAGAGGGGCCCGACGGTAGTGAAGGGGGCCCGACGGTAGTGAAGGGGGCCCGACGGTAGAGAAGGGGGAGGGGGGGGGCGTGGTCGTCGGTAGAGGGGTCTACTTCAGTGATTTCCAGCTTCCAGGGGCAAGGCCAGCTATGGTATATACATAGTTACATCGGTCCAAAGCTGGAACAATGTAACTCTGTATAAAATATCCATACCTGGAATTCTTCTTTAACCACTTCCATACCGGGACTATTCTGACATTTCTCTCCTACATGTAAAAATCATAATTTTTTTGCTAGAAAATTACTCAGAACCCTCAAACGTTATACATGTATTTTTTTTTTAGCAGAGACCCTAGAGAATAGAATGGCGGTCATTGCAAATATTTATGTCACACGTTATTTGCACAACAATTTTTCAAACGCTTTAAAACAAAAAAAATAAAAGTAAAAAAAAGGTTTCAGGAATTAAAAAAACAAAAACAAAACCAGTAAAGTTAAAGATGTCATATGACGTCCTTGGGCTGGAAGTGGTCAAAGAGGAAGTAAAAGCTGATGGGTGTTACTTCCTCTGTTTCCCTGCAAAGGTGAAGCATAATGGAGTACTGTGCATCGCATCGCTTTCCATCGCATCGCATCGCATCACATCGCATCACAGTCCATTATGTGTCACTTACCTGACACAAGAGTCACCGATGTCCCCTTGTGTATGGAGCCTCCATCTTCTTGGTGGATCACTCCCACGCATGGGAGCCGCCACTCGCGGCATATCGCCGTTAGCAGCGCCGCTGTCTATAGGGCATGCTCCGTAGACAGCAGTGCCTGTCTTTTTGCAAACATCTCCTAAACCGTGTAGGTTTAGGAGATATTTCTTGGTCCTACAGGTAAACCTTAATCTAGGCTCACCTGTAGGTCAAAGTGGTTTGTAAGGGTTTACAACTAGACATGTGCAATTCGTTTTGTTTTTCGTTATTTTCGTTCGTTTTCGTACGAATGAACGAATCGTTCGAATCCGATTAACGAATCATTCGAATCGAACGAATCCGAAAAACAACGAAAATCCGAAAAAAAACAAATTAGAAACAACGAATGTACTAATATAGAAAATCCGAAAAAACGAAAATGAACGAAAAAATTCGTACATTCGTAACTTTTTTTTTTTCGATTCGTAACTTTTTTTTTTTTCGATTCGTAAATTAAAATGTAATAATAGCATACACATTACATAAAATTATGAACTATGCTCCGATTACGAATCTACGAATGTTACGAATAAATACGAATGCGTCCGAAAATTAAACTAACGGAAAACGAATCAACGAAAAAATAACTCTTACGAATGTACGAATCGTTACGAATCCGAACACCGACGACTTACGAATGTACGAATCGTTACGAATCAACGGAAACTAAAAAAACTAAAAACAAATTTTTTTTGTTGTGCACATGTCTATTTACAACCACTTTAAATCCTGAACTTCAGGCTACATAAATATTGCCCAAATCCAACCGTCATGTGACTTCTCCCTGGATTTCGTTGTGTTTTGTGTATTTCTCCCAGATCTGTGCAGTAATCCAGTGCGAGACTTCCTGTAATAAAGACCGCCCCCTGCTGCTCTCTTTCCTTGTGTCAGAGGACTGGTCTTGTCTCCGCCCCCCTCCTGTAGTTTTCTGTTGGGGGTGGAGCCTCCTGGGTCCTTCCTACAGCCCTGCTCTCTGCACAGGCTATGTGTACAGCTCAGTGATGTCATTGCTATTTTTGTATCTGGGGTTTGATGACCGGCATCCTAACTGTGGGCACCCTTCTTCACATCCAGACGCCCGCTGTGCAGTTTTTTGTGACCTGTGCCATGTCCCAGAAGACCGCGGGGAGGAAGAAGGGGGAGAAGAACTTCCACTCCGATTGCCTTGGCGGAAGTGGGAACGAGCACCTGTCAAATCCAGAGATTTTTTTCCCTCACTTATTTCTCATGAGAAAAGTGAAGCAAAATCTCCCAATAGGACACAGTAATAAAACAGCGGATACTTCCCAGACACGGTGTAGGGGATGGGATTGCACACACCTCCCTGTCTGGTGATTTGACGTCCTCGTACAGCGGGTCGCCCGGTCTGCGGATTGAGTCGCACTCTTCTCATGTACTTCGGCTGACTGGTACTCGTGTCTGTTCACACAAAAATAAGAAGTTAGAGACGATCGTCCATGTTTAATAGAAGAGATATTCCTGACCCCATCGCTGCCACCTACATATGTCATACATCAATAGGGGGAGGGGTATGACACGCGCAGGACTGGTGTGTGTCAGGACAAAGTGATCAGGAAGCTCCCCCCCCCCCCCCAACGGTAAGCATTCTATCAATGTTCTTGATTGCAATGTAAACTGTTAACCACTTGCCTACCAGGTACGAACACCCCCTTCCTGACCAGGCCATTTTTCAGCTTTCAGCGCTGTCACATTTTGAATGACAATTGCGCGGTCATGCAACGCTGTACCCAAATAAAATTTTTAGCATTTTTTCCCCACAAATAGAGCTTTATTTTGGTGGTATTTGATCACCTCTGCGGTTTTTATTTCTTGCGCTATAAACAAATTAAGAGGGACAAGTTTGAAAAAAAAAAAAACGCAATATTTTTTACTTTTTATTATAATAAATATCCATTTTTTTTTTTTTTTTTTTAAACAAATTTTTTCCTCAGTTTAGGCCCATACGTATTCTTCTACATATTTTTGGTAAAAAAAAAAAAAATAAATATATTGATTGGTTTGCGCAAAAGTAATAGCGTCTACAAAATAGGGGATAGATTTATAGCATTTTTTTTTTATTTTTTTTTTTTTTACTAGTAATGGCGGCGATTTGCGATTTTTATCGTGACTGCGACATTGCGGCGGACATATCGGACACTTTTGACACATTTTTGGGACCACATTTATACAGCGATCCGTGCTATAAAAATGCACTGATTACTGTATAAATGTGACTGGAAGGGAAGGGGTTAACACTAGGGGGGCGCTGCAGGGGTTAATTATGTTCCCTATAGGAGTGATTCTAACTGTGGGGGGAGGGGACTGACTGGGGGAGGGGACCGATCCGCGTCCCTATGTACAAGGGACACACCATCGGTCTCCTCTCCTCTGACAGGACGTGGATCTGTGCGTTTACACCCCATCATTACACACACAGATCCACGTCCTGCTCAGTTACCGGGCAATCGCGGGTGCCCGGTGGACATCGCGGCTGCCGGGCACGCACATCGGGTCCCCAGCGACGCAGCGGGCCCCCTAGTGGCCATAAAGCGAGTGCCGTCATATGACGGCGATCCGCCACAAGAGCTGCACCGCTCCGCCGTCATTTGACAGTGGGCGGTCAGCTACAGGTTGAAGAACTCTGGGAATTCAGCAACTTTGCAAAAAGTGGAGGCAAAACTACGAGCTAAAGGGGTTGTAAACGCTCGTCTTCTTCATCCTATACATGAAGGTGAAAAAAACATTGACCGGCCCACCCAGTTTTACTCACCTGAGTCCGCTCTTTCCCACGGCGGAGACGCGCTCTACCTCTCTGCCTGTATGTCTCGGCTCTTGATTGGATAGATTGATAGCAGCACCGCCCTTTTTAATTTAATGACGTGGGGGGCGGGGCCGAGTCCTGCAATCTCTGTGAATGGACACACAAGCAGGACTCTGGAGGGCGCACACACGGGTGACCACCTTAGGAGAGCCTTCAACATGGGCACTCGATGCGGGCAGGAGCCACCAGCGCTGCCGGGGGAACCCCAGAAAAGGCGGATCGGGACCACTCTTTGCAAAACCAACTGCACAGTGGAAAAGGATAAAAATGTCATCCGTGTACAGCGTCACATGACCGCGTAATTGTCAAAGTGCGACAGCACTGAAAGCTGAAAATTGGCCTGGGCAGGAATGGGGGTTGGGGGGTAAGTGCTCGGTATTGAAGGGGTTAGAAGAGAATCATAAAGAAAACCGAAATCAGTCGTTCATCTGCCAAAATATTTACCCGCAGAAGAGGACGAGGTCGGGGGGTCTTGGCTTGTAGAGGGAAGATCGGTTTCTGACGGCTGGGCACTTTCCTGCTCTTGCCTCGTTTCTACTTCCATTGAGGCTTCTGAGCCGACTCTGGAGAAGAGAAAAAAAATCACCAAAATGAATGAAAAGTTGAAGTTTAATGGGTTCATATTTTGCCCTTACTGGTCCCCCCTCCCCCCCCAATTCCCCAATGATAGAGATTACAAGGTTTAGTAACAGCAGATCTTCACATCATCCAAAGACAGAATTACCCCTCAGATTCGGCCTCAGCAAAAACCTCGTCTCCTTCATCCGCTGCTCCGGACTCTACAGACGCAGAGACGTTACCAGTGGAGGTCGTGACCATCGGGACAGACTGCGACGCATGATCAGACGTGTCAGCGCTCGGGGTCTCCGCAAAGACAGAAACTAAAGAGAAAACAAAAATGTCACCACCACCATGTACCACCACCCTGTGCCAGTGCCACCACCATCACCCTGTACCACCACCCTGTACCAGTGCCATCACCATCACCCTGTACCACCACCCTGTGTCAGTGCCACCACCATCACCCTGTACCACCACCCTGTACCAGTGCCACCACCATCACCCTGTACCACCACCCTGTACCAGTGCCACCACCATCACCCTGTACCACCATTACCCTGTACCACCGCCACCACCATCACCCTGTACCCACCATTACCCTGTACCACCATGTACCAGTGCCGCCACCACCACCACCACCACCCTGTACCAGTGCCACCACCCTGTACCAGTGCCACCATCACCCTGTACCAGTGCCACCACCACCACCCTGTACCAGTGCCACCACCACCACCCTGTACCAGTGCCACCACCACCACCCTGTACCAGTGCCACCACCACCACCCTGTACCAGTGCCACCACCATCACCCTGTACCAGTGCCACCACCACCACCCTGTACCAGTGCCACCACCACCACCCTGTACCAGTGCCACCACCCACACCCTGTACCAGTGCCACCACCACCACCCTGTACCAGTGCCACCACCACCACCCTGTACCAGTGCCACCACCACCACCCTGTACCAGTGCCACCACCACCACCCTGTACCAGTGCCACCACCACCCCCCTGTACCAGTGCCACCACCATCACCCTGTACCAGTGCCACCACCATCACCCTGTACCAGTGCCACCACCATCACCCTGTACCAGTGCCACCACCATCACCCTGTACCAGTGCCACCACCATCACCCTGTACAACCGCCCTGTACCAGTGCCACCACCATCACGGGGGGAGGAGAAAGCCACTTGGCTTCCATCAATGATGGCCACTTGAACTGTGCAGGTGGTCCGGTCTCCATTCAAAGAGAGCATTTCATTGGTAGAAGCTATAGTACAGCTTCTATGAATGGAGGAGGGGCAGTAATAACAGTCCAGAGGCTGTATTAACCCCTTTAGCACTGGAAAATTACCAAATCAGGGGTGAGGGAGAAGAGGACTAAGGACCCTTTTACACCGACAGATCGATCGGGTCGCCTGTCAGCTTTTCAGGTGGACCCGATTGCTCTCTATGGAGCGCCATTTGTCCGTTGACACCCATCGAACCCCCGATCCCTGTCCCCTAAAAGCACTCGCTACCCATGCGGCAGGCGACGGCCCTGGCCTGAAGGGGGCCCCGCCGGGCTCTGAAACTTTGCCAGATGTGTACCATGTGACCGTGTGAATAAAGCTTTGGACCCTTCTGAGGAATCCTTGGTGTGCCGACGACATTTCTACCCCCCCCCCCCCCCCCCCCCCATGTGAAAGAGGCCCAAGACAGCAGCCACCAGCAAAAGGGACACTTCAGTAAGAAGTACCACCCCCTTTGTGAGGATTTATTTTACATTTAATACTTAATCAAATTTAGGCTTTAAGCCCCAATCCACATTATAATTTACATGCAAAGCGCACAGGAACCGCACCGCATTCCTGTGCAATCCACATGAGAATCGGTACGATGCGATTCGAAACCGCATCACATGGTTATTTTGTACCATGCAAACCGGTGTGGGGAAAACCGCAGGGCTTTTGCGATCCTTTTGGGGTGTTCTCTTTGTATTGACCCCTGCAGCAGATCGCAAACTTTAACTAGGCTAAATGTGGAGGCTGCATTTTTTCTTTTTTATTCCAGGCCAAAGTACATTTTTAGAAAAATATTTCAATATTCCATTGAGGTCCATTGAGTGAAATTCTTAAAACCTTCTGGTTATACTGCCACCAACAGGAGGATTGGAGCCCGGCAAACAAAGCTGTAGACCGGCCCATGACAACCCTTCCCCCACTGCCCTGCCTCAGTTTTAGAGGAAAGCCGTACCCAGAGAAAGATCATAAATGGAGGGATGGGCCCTGAGCTCCTCGAGGACTCCACAAAAAGGATTTTACAGCAGGCCAAGAGGAAGGAGGCCAACCCGCGGGGCCAGAGGAAGGAGGCCAACCCGCGGGGCCAGAGGAAGGAGGCCAACCCGCGGGGCCAGAGGAAGGAGGCCAACCCGCGGGGCCAAGAGGAAGGAGGCCAACCCGCGGGGCCAGAGGAAGGAGGCCAACCCGCGGGGCCAGAGGAAGGAGGCCAACCCGCGGGCCAAGAGGAAGGAGGCCAACCCGCGGGGCCAGAGGAAGGAGGCCAACCCGCGGGGCCAGAGGAAGGAGGCCAACCCGCGGGGCCAGAGGAAGGAGGCCAACCCGCGGGGGCCAGAGGAAGGAGGCCAACCCGCGGGCCAAGAGGAAGGAGGCCAACCCGCGGGGCCAAGAGGAAGGAGGCCAACCCGCGGGGCCAGAGGAAGGAGGCCAACCCGCGGGGCCAGAGGAAGGAGGCCAACCCGCGGGGCCAGAGGAAGGAGGCCAACCCGCGGGGCCAGAGGAAGGAGGCCAACCCGCGGGGCCAGAGGAAGGAGGCCAACCCGCGGGGCCAGAGGAAGGAGGCCAACCCGCGGGGCCAGAGGAAGGAGGCCAACCCGCGGGGCCAGAGGAAGGAGGCCAACCCGCGGGGCCAGAGGAAGGAGGCCAACCCGCGGGGGCCAGAGGAAGGAGGCCAACCCGCGGGGCCAGAGGAAGGAGGCCAACCCGCGGGGCCAGAGGAAGGAGGCCAACCCGCGGGGCCAGAGGAAGGAGGCCAACCCGCGGGGCCAGAGGAAGGAGGCCAACCCGCGGGGCCAGAGGAAGGAGGCCAACCCGCGGGGCCAGAGGAAGGAGGCCAACCCGCGGGGCCAGAGGAAGGAGGCCAACCCGCGGGGCCAGAGGAAGGAGGCCAACCCGCGGGGCCAGAGGAAGGAGGCCAACCCGCGGGGCCAGAGGAAGGAGGCCAACCCGCGGGGCCAGAGGAAGGAGGCCAACCCGCGGGGCCAGAGGAAGGAGGCCAACCCGCGGGGGCCAGAGGAAGGAGGCCAACCTGCGGGGCCAGAGGAAGGAGGCCAACCTGCGGGGCCAGAGGAAGGAGGCCAACCCGCGGGCCAGAGGAAGGAGGCCAACCCGCGGGCCAGAGGAAGGAGGCCAACCCGCGGGCCAGAGGAAGGAGGCCAACCCGCGGGCCAGAGAGGACAGTTGCTCTTTAAAATTTAGGATTTAAAATCAACTCAATTTAAATCAAATTCACCATGCTCGGTCCTCAGTGTTGGAGTCGGCGGGGGACAGATGCATTCAACCAAGTTTAAAAAATTTAATAAAAAGACAACAACCCCAATATTTCTCTTTTGTGGCTGGAAAGCAGAGTAAACGCCCTGCCACCTATGTAAATGAAAGCGCTCCCGGCGCTCATCCCAGAGAAAGGGCAAGCTCTGAGGAAATGCCGGCGACTCGGGACCTGCAAAGTGCTCTGCAGCCGACTTTTACCAGAAAGTCTGGAAATCCCCCTACATGGTAGCCGGTATTCATAGTCACCTGCAGGATTTATAATGCAGAGAGCTTAAAAAATAAAAAAGACTTCCTTTTCCCCCCCTCCCCCAGGACACTGGCAAAGAACTGAGGCATGCTGGTAGTAGGAGGGATTATCCTGGGAAAGGCTACATATTTTTCTTGCCAGTGTCCAATCCGCGCCTGCAGGTGGCGGTAAAGCCCAGAGGTTGAAGATTTCTTGTGTCCCTCAAAGGACAAGAAACAAAAAAAGTACATTTTGTTTTTTTAGCTTTAGATCCCCTTTAATCAAACAATGCCATCTACATTCCAATAGGATTTTTTTTTAGCGCTGTTGTACCTGGTGCTGCAACCTGAAGCGGTGTAGTTGGAACGCTGCGACCTCCTGACTCTTCTTCGTGAGCAAGGAATAGAGGCGTTTCGTACATTCCTAAGCCTACAAATACGATCGTGTAAGTTGGCAAGCAAGGGAAAGTTATTCCTTACAGTTACAACAATGCTAAAAACACCATCAGTATGAAAAATGTATACTTTAAAAAATATATATTTATATGTTAAATACTTTATTTACCTAAAATATTTACAGCTTTTCTAGAATTTGGTTTATTACTTTGTGGTGAATAGCCTGGAAACCTGCAATGTGTCTGCAAACAAGCAAAGCTTACACTCCCCCTGCTGGTCACACAGCTCTTGCATGTTGAACCTCTGCAGAGAGACCACGTCTTCCACACAGAGGGATCCTCCTCCTGCAGCACGCTGGCAGGGGACAGGCTTTTCTATTCCAGCTGTGGCTGCTTTCTGAAGAAAACAAAGACTTTGCACACCTTTTTTTGTTGACGCATTTGGAATGTATTTAGCCAATTTAAACTGAAAATTAAAGTTCAGCTTTAACCGCTTCCTGACCGCCTCATGCATATATACATGAGCAGAATGGCGCGGGCAGGCAAAATCACGTACCTGTACGGGATTTTTTAAATGCCTGCCCGTGGGTCGCGTGCACGCTGCCACCGGCGCGTTCGCGACCCGGTCGGGAGCTCCGTGACCCCGGCCGAGGGACCAGCGGACCCGATCGCCGCTGTTGTCCCGCGATCGGGTCACGGAGCTGAAGAACGGGGAGAGGTCTGTGTAAACAAACCTCTCCCCGCGCTTCCTACAATGCCTGTCATTGATTGGCTGTTCCCGGTCATCGGGAAAGCCGATCAATGACATCAGACGTCAGCCCCGCCCCCTAATGTAAAAAAAAAAAACACGTCACAGCCCATAACCCCTCCCTCCCCCTAGTGGTTAACTCTTTCACTACAACTGTCATTTATACAGGAATCAATGCATTTAAATAGCACTGATTGCTGTATAAATGACAATGGTCCCAAAAATGTGTCAAAAATGTCTGATGTGTCCGCCATAATGTCGCAGTCACAATAAAAAAAAAAAAAAAAAATAAAAAAAAAAAAAAAAAAAAAAAAAATCGCTGATTGCCGCCATTACTAGTAAAAAAAAAAAAAAAATATTAATAAAAATGCTATAAAACTATCCCCTATTTTGTAAGCGCTATAACTTTTGCGCAAACCAATCAATAATCGCTAATTGCGATTTTTTTTACCAAAAATATGTAGAAGAATACGTATCGGCCTAAACTGAGGAAAAAAAAAAATGTTTTTTTTTTTATATATTTTTTGGGGATATTTATTATAGCAAAAAGCAAAAAAATATTGCATTTTTTTCAAAAAATTGTCGCTCTATTTTTGTTTATA
>CM053032.1:278603642-278616529 GCA_028564925.1 Lithobates sylvaticus
ATAAGCCGAGGCACCTAATTTTACCACAAAAAAACTGGGAAAATTTATTGACTCGAGTATAAGCCTAGGGTGAGAAATGTGCAGCTACTGTAAGTGTAAAAAGAGGGTCAACAGTGCCCATTTGCAGCCATAGGTCCCCCAAACTTCAAACTTGGTAGTTAAGGGTTCCTAGATGCCCCCTAGCTAGCTGCAGCCAAAATTTGGGGTCCCGAAAGGTCATTGCTGCAGATGGACACAATTGACCAACTTTTGGGCCCGTATTTCGGGGCCACTTGGTGCTAGGAACCCCAAATTTGGTGTGCAACCCAAGTGGATCTAACACTACAACACCGAGTCTCTAAGTGGCACAGAGATACGATAGATACCGAGAAAAATGCAATTCTCCGCTGCAGAAAAGTGCTTGACTCGCGTATAAGCCGAGGGGGGCATTTTCAGCACAAAAAAAAGTGCTGAAAAACTCGGCTTATACTCGAGTATATACGTTAACTGTGAAATGCCAGACTCCGGTGGGTGCAACAAGATGTCCGCTTGCCGCCTGCAGACTGTATCCTTACTGTGGACGAGTGTGGGGTGTACCAAGATGGCGGTGTTGGAACGTCATTTTCGTAACAAATTCAAATTCTGACGGGTCGCCTTATCTGACACAACACCAGCATTGACGCCCCCCTATCGCCATATTTCTTCCAGGTCACCGATTCAAAGTAAGCCAGAGGACAAGTACCAAACCCCCCCCCCCCCCCCCCCCCCCCCCCCCCATAATCAACGGTGTAAAATGAATACTTTCCACTATTGATGGTCGATCGATCGTAAGAAAAACTGCTCCATGTCTCACCTCCCTGGGAAGCGAGCTGGCCGAGGTCAGAGTGGCTGGAACTAGCCTGAGGCATATCTTCTGGTGGCCCAAACCGAAAGCGAGGGACGCCGGCAACCTGCGGAGAGCTGAAAACCAAACAAACACATCAATGCAGATCTTCCAATAGTACATATTATAGAGTGACGGCACTTCCACCCCTTCCTGCCCAGCCCAGCTTTCAGCGCTGTCACACTTTGAATGACAATTACTCGGCCATGCTACACTGTACCCAGATGACATTTTTATCATTTTTTTGAGACAGACAGAACTTCATTTTGGTGGTATTTAATCACTGCTGGGTTTTACATTTTTTGTTACACAAAAAGAGACCAGAAAGAGAGAAAAAGAAAACACCCCTCTCTTCGTTTGATTTGAAATTTTGCAAATGCCGTGTAAATGTCCCATCACAGGAAATCCGGTTAAAGAGCCTTCGTCATTGGACCTCCGATTTGGGGGGACAGACGGGCGACAGCTCACCACCGATTTGGGGCGGGCGATGTGGGGGGGGGGGGGCGGATGGAAGGACGACACAGCTCACCACCGATTTGGGGGGGGGGGGCGACGATGAACGGCTCGCCACCAATGTGGGGGGACGGATGGAAGGACGACACATCCCCCCCCCCCACCGATTTGGGGGGGGATGGACGGACAGCTCGCCACCAGTGTGCGGGGACGGACAGATGACACAGCTCACCACCGATTTGGGGGGGGGGGGGGGGTTGGGTGGACGGATTAGCTCGCCACCAATGTGCGGGGACGGACAGATGACACAGCTCACCACAGATGGGGGGGGGGGGGTTCAGCTCACCACAGATGGGAGGGGGGGCAGCTCACCACCGATTGGTGGGACATCATATGGTGTCCTCCCAGAACAAGAGCAGCCATCATATAATAGGCCAGGTAGGAACCGGTTACAGTAGAACTATAGGCAAAAAAAAAAAAATGTATGTTTCCCCCCATTTTGGATAGAGTAAGGGAGGGTTTTTTTGTGTCCCATTGCAGATATTTTCCTTTACCTTCTATGCCATTGCCAAGCAGGAAGTGAGAGGAAATCCCTGCAAATTAAGGGAATTCCTTAGGGACCAAAAACATGACAAACGGAGGGGGAATCTCCTTAAAGTGGAGGTCCGCCAAAATGTATTTTTTTTACAAATACTGCAGCTGACGACTTTTAATATTAGGACACTTACCTGTCCAGGGAGCCCCCGATGTCGGCACCCGAAGCCGATCTGTCGCTTGGCTCTCAGGTGCTGCCGCCGCCATCTTTGGTAAGGGAATCAGGAAATGAAGCCTCGCAGCTTCACTTCCCGGTTCCCTACTACGCATGCGCGATCCGGATGGTCCCTGCTGTCTCTGGGATCCGTGTGTTTCCCAGCAGACAGCGGGGGGGTTCTCGGGGGGGGGGGGGGGGGGGGGGGGGGGGGGGGGGGTTCTCGGGGGGCAGGAAGAGGCATAGACTCCAATTAAAAGAAAAACCCCAATGCAATAAATTATATGCTGAATAAAAAGGGAAAACTTACTGAATTGCTTCTGCAAAGCCGTCTGTTCGATGGGGGACAACGAGGGTCGGTGTGCTGGGCACTGTGCGGTCTTCATCATCAAAAAAGTGTTGCTGTTAATGAAGAAGTAATTAAAACGTGAGGAAATCATTACTGACTAAATTCTCCAGTTTTTGCTTTTTCCATGGAGATACTCTGCTTACCATGCCTCCTAAGCCGGGTGTGAGCTGCAATCCGCGTCCTACAGACTGTCTGCGGGCCATCTGAATTCTCTGCCAATGGATTTAGGAAAGAATAAAATTACAGACTTTTCTGAATCTAAAAGTCGAGCATGACACAGAACCCCCCGCCCCCCCCCAGAAAAAATCCAAGAGTTCAGCATGACACAGAATCCCCCCCCCCCAGAAAAAATCCAAGAGCTCAGCATGACACAGAACAAAGAGGAGTGGTGGAGGACACTAAATGGAGACCAGTGGAGGGATTGGTAGAGAGGGGTGGAGGACACTGAATAGAGATCAGTGGAGGGATTGGTAGAGAGGGGTGGAGGACACTGAATGGAGACCAGTGGAGGGATTGGTAGAGAGGGGTGGAGGACACTAAATGGAGACCAGTGGAGGGATTGGTGGAGAGGGGTGGAGGACACTGAATAGAGATCAGTGGAGGGATTGGTAGAGAGGGGTGGAGGACACTGAATGGAGCCCAGTGGAGGGATTGGTAGAGAGGGGTGGAGGACACTGAATGGAGACCAGTGGAGACCAGTGGAGGGATTGGCAGAGAGGGGTGGAGGACACTGAATAGAGATCAGTGGAGGGATTGGTAGAGAGGGGTGGAGGACACTGAATGGAGACCAGTGGAGGGATTGGTAGAGAGGGGTGGAGGACACTAAAATGGAGACCAGTGGAGGGATTGGTAGAGAGGGGTGGAGGACACTGAATGGAGACCAATGGAGGGATTGGTAGAGAGGGGTGGAGGACACTGAAGAGAGGCCAGTGGAGGGATTGGTAGAGAGGAGTGGAGGACACTAAATGGAGACCAGTGGAGGGATTGGTAGAGAGGGGGGGAGGACACTGAATGGGGACCAGTGGAGGGATTGGTAGAGATGGGTGGAGGACACTGAATGGAGCCCAGTGGAGGGATTGGTAAAGAGGGGTGGAGGACACTGAATGGAGGCCAGTGGAGGGATTGGCAGAGAGGGGTGGAAGACACTGAATGAAGGCCAGTGGAGGGATTGGCAGAGAGGGGTGGAAGACACTAAATGGAGGCCAGTAGAGGGATTGGTAGAGAGGGGTGGAGGACACTGAATGGAGGCCATTGGAGGGATTGGTAGAGGGGTGGAGGACACTGAATGGAGCCCAATAGAGGGATTGGTAGAAAGGGGTGGAGGACACTGAATGGAGCCCAATAGAGGGATTGGTAGAGAGGGGTGGAGGACACTGAATGGAGACCAGTGGAGGGATTGGCAGAGAGGGGTGGAGGACACTGAATGGAGACCAGTGGAGGGATTGGCAGAGAGGGGTGGAGGACACTGAATGGAGACCAGGGATTGGCAGAGAGGGGTGGAAGACACTGAATGGAGGCCAGTAGAGGGATTGGTAGAGAGGGGTGGAGGACACTAAATGGAGACCATTGGAGGGATTGGTAGAGAGGGGTGGAAGGCACTGAATGGAGGGATTGGTAGAGAGGGGTGGAGGACACTGAATGGAGGGATTGGTAGAGAGGGATGGAGGACACTGAATGGAGGGATTGGTAGAGAGGGATGGAGGACACTGAATGGAGGGATTGGTAGAGAGGGGTGGAGGACACTGAATGGAGGGATTGGTAGAGAGGGGTGGAGGACACTGAATGGATGGATTGGTAGAGAGGGGTGGAGGACACTGAATGGAGGGATTGGTAGAGAGGGGTGGAGGACACTGAATGGAGGGATTGGTAGAGAGGGGTGGAGGACACTGAATGGAGGGATTGGTAGAGAGGGGTGGAGGACACTGAATGGAGGGATTGGTAGAGAGGGGATGGAGGACACTGAATGGAGGGATTGGTAGAGAGGGGTGGAGGACACTGAATGGAGGGATTGGTAGAGAGGGGTGGAGGACACTGAATGGAGGGATCGGTAGAGAGGGGTGGAGGACACTGAATGGAGGGATTGGTAGAGAGGGGTGGAGGACACTGAATGGAGGGATTGGTAGAGAGGGATTGGCAGACAATGAGCAGTTGGTAAGGTGGGAGGAGTTCAGCGGAATCTTCTGCATACAGCCTCATGTAGAGGTCTCTATAGAAGCAACTATGAAATTTGTGTCCCTCCTCAGACAGCACAAATCTCAGGGCTCGGCTCGGTTTTCCAAATCAACACTAAAAGGAAGATCTGTGTGAGGGATTCAGGTACCTGAGAAGGCGGGCCGAGCTCTGGCGGTGGCGCGGGAATCGTCAAGCAAAGAGGCAGAGGGTGGGGTTGTCTGCGAGGAGACTGCGGAGGCCTAGGAGTTGGTCTATCGGAGGCCGAGGACGGCTGCTCCCGCGCTTCTTGTGCGAGGGTGGACTCTGTAGTTCCCATACTTGCTTCAGCTAAATAATGATAAAAAAAGCTGCTGAACATCCAATAATGACATTTTCAAGCTTTTTAAACATGCAAAACCCACCACTTTATATCCACAGAAAGCAGAGCAGCACCAATCCCACTCTGGCTTAGAATATGTAGCTGGCAGCTACCGCCAGTGCCGAGATGACGAAGGGGGGCGGCTTGCTGCATCATGTACTCCGAAGCACTTTGCCATCCATTTGATCTGCGGCTCCCTCGGGATCGAATACCGACGCGGCTCCCCCGGGGATCGATACCGACGCGGCTCCCCCCAGGGATCGATACCGACGCGGCTCCCCCCAGGGATCGATACCGACGCGGCTCCCCCCAGGGATCGATACCGACGCGGCTCCCCCCAGGGATCGATACCGGCGCGGCTCCCCCCAGGGATCGATACCGACGCGGCTCCCCCCAGGGATCGATACCGGCGCGGCTCCCCCCAGGGATCGATACCGACGCGGCTCTTTCTTCCTTTGATTAGGAGAATTTGCAATCTTCTCCTGGAACGTACTAAACTTGGCCGTCTCTCCTATTCTTAGTGGTCACAGCTCTGCACACCCACTCGCCCTCGGGAAGATTTGCGATACGGCGCTGCGTTATTTTAACTGACAATTGCGCGGTTGTGCGACGCTGTACCCAAATAAAAAAAAAATAATTCCCCCCCCCACAAACTAGAACTTTCTTTTGGTGGCATTTGATCACCTCTGGATTTTTTTTTTTTGCTCTATTAACAAAAAAAACTGACAATTTAAAAAAAAAAAAAAAAAAAAAAAAAAAAACCTTTTTATTTTTACTTTTCTATAAAACCAATCAACCTAAAATACAAAAAATAAAATCTAATTTCTTAATCAATTTAGGCCAATGTGTATTCTGCTACAAATTTTTGGTAAAAAATCCCAAGAAGTGTATATTGATTTGTGTGTGCAAAATCTATAATGTCTACAAACTATGGGATATATACTGGAATCTTTTATTTACTAGTAATGGCTGTGACCAGCGACTTCTAGCGGGACTGCGATATTGCGGCAGACAATTGGACGCAGTGTTGGAACCAGTAACACGATTACAGTGATCCGTGCTAAAAATATACACTGTCACTGTACTGACACTGGCTGGGAAGGGGTTAAACATATAGGGTGATCAATGTGTGCCTAGCCAGTGTTTGTGTGTGCTGCTTTTAAAATAAGGGATGGATTTTATTCCCTGCTGTGCGGGGAAAGAAAATCCATCACTTCCCCGCTGACCAGATAGAGCTCTACCTTGTTTACATAGGCTGGGCTCTGTCCTGTGCCTCTTCCCGCCGATCGGCGAGTTCCCCGCGGACATCCATTGGCCGGCACCCGTTCCCTGCCCGGAAAGTGCTGGATTGTGTACCTGGTAGGTGATCTGACACAATAGAGCCGCCGTATATGTATGGTATACGGATGGTCAAGTGGATTCTGGGTATTAAGCTGCAGTCCGTTTTGAACGTTTGTTGCCGATACGAACGGCAGTTTTCCCTGAAGAAGCGGACTAAGCCCCCGCAACACGCGGTCGGACATTCCGACAACAAAATCAGTCGGATTTTGTCCGAAACTGGTGTTGCATACACACGGTCGGACAAAGTTGTCGGAAAATCCAACCGTTCGGAACGTGATGGCGTTCAATCGTTACGACGGGGCTACGTTTCGGCTAGTAGCCAATAGCTTTGGTCTCGTAATTTGATCTGAGCATGCGTGGCACTTTGTCCGATCAGAATTCTCTACAAACGATCGGAAAAAGTTGGATTTTGTTGTCGGAAAATTTGGAGGTCCTGCTCTCCGTGGGCTCCGACGGAAAAAGTCTGATCGAATTTTCCGACAATATAATCCAATCGGACCTTTTCCGTCGAAATTTTCGACCACGTGTACAGTGCATTAGTCCCACAAAAACGCACGGGAGAAGCTACTCTGCAATTCCCTCTTAGGCCCTTAGGGGCTCCTTATGGATATTTGGGGTTTGCTACCATCTGCCAACACTGATAATATTTGTAACTGCAGCTTTATTATTCTATTTTGTTTGTTGCATTTTAGGATTCTAACAAAACCATTTTAGTGTTTGGATAAATAAAATGTAAACTTTATTTTTTTTATTATTTTTTTTTTTATACAGCTTTGTGTCTTCCAGATCCTACGTGGTTTGGTTGGGATTTGCGGTGTGATTGTCGGTATAACAGGAGGACGTGGTAAATCCTGACGGACAGAGACTGGCGTTATGCTCTCCCTCTTCATCCTCTCATTTTTTTCCCATCAAAACCTATGTTTAACCACTTCAACACCGCCCGCCGTCATATGGCGCCCACAAGGTGGATCTCCCATCCTGGGTGGGCGTCATATGACGTCCTCGGATTCCCGGCCGCCTGGGGGGGCGCGTGCGCGCCGCCGGCGGCATCGCTCGGGACCCGGTGCGAGTGCCCGGCGGCCGCGATGTCCGCCGGGCACCCGCGATTGACCGTTAAAACAACGGGACCGTGCGGGACCGTGGAGCTGTGTGTGTAATGATGGGGTGTAAACACACAGCTCCACGTCCTGTCAGAGGAGAGGAGACCGATCATGTGATCCCAGTACAGAGGAACACCGATCAGTCTCCTCCCCTTGTGAGTCCCCTCCCCCCACAGTTAGAATCACTTCTATTAGGGAACACATTAACCCCTACAGCGCCCCCTAGTGTTAACCCCTTCCCTGACAGTCACATTTACACAGTAATCAATGCAATTTTATAGCAACGATCGCTGTGTAAATGTGAATGGTTCCAAAAATGTGTCAAAAGTGTCCGCCGCAATGTCGCAGTCACGAAAAAAAAATAAAAAAAAAATCGCAGATTGCCGCCATTACTAGTAAAAAAAAAAAAAAAAATTCAATAAATCTATCCCCTATTTTGTAGACGCTATAACTTTTGCGCAAACCGATCAATATACGCTTATTGCGATTTTTTTTACCAAAAATATGTAGAAGAATACGTATCGGCCTAAACTGAGTAAAAAAATAGTTTTTTTTTTAAAAAATGGGATATTTATTATAGCAAAAAGTAAAAAATATTGTGTTTTTTTTTCAAAATTGTCGCTCTTCTTTTGTTTATAGCGCAAAAAATAAAAACCGCAGAGGTGATCAAATACCACCAAAAGAAAGCTCTATTTGTGGGAAAAAAAGGACGTCAATTTTGTTTGGGTGTTACGTCGCACGACCGCGCAATTGTTAGTTAAAGCGACGCAGTGCCGAATCGCAAAAAGTGCTCTGGTAAGGAAGGGTAAAAAATGGCCCGGTGCTGAAGCGGTTAAATCTCCTCCCATCCCCATTCTAAGCCTAATCTATCTATTAAGGGGTCTCAAACTGGCGGCCCTCCAGTTGCTTCAAGACTACAACTCCCATCATGCCTCTGCCTGTGGGAGTCATACTTGTAACTGTCAGCCTTGCAATGCCTCATGGGACTTGTAGTTTCACAAAAGCTGGAGGGCGGCCAGTGTGACACCCCCTGATCTACCCTGTAAAAAGGAAAGATCTCTATACTTGGCTATTCTGGGGGTGGGTCCAGAGCGGTCACATGGTGTAGAGAAGGGACAGCCGACAGCAGATGCCCCCCCCCTCCCCATGTAGCTTATGGGTGACACCACCCAGGCTCTGCAGCGGTTGTCGGCGATCTCTACAACGAATATGCTGCCTGTTCCCAGCACACACCTTCCGGTATAAAAGGCTCTTTTGTAGCGGGTGCTGCAGTGATCACCAGCTGGGACACCATCGATCACAGATAAACGTTCGCCAGCACACCACGGATCTCAAATCGCAGCCCAAAGCTTTTATTGTAGAAAGATCTCATCGCAACACGATAAATGCAACGTTTTTGGAGCAACGCAGGACCCCTTCATTAACCGCAAGCCTGGGGAAAGGGGTCCCGCGTGGCTCTGAAACGTCGCACTTATCGTGTTGCGATCTTTCTACAATAAAAGCTTTGGGCTGCGATTCGAGATCCATGGTGTGCTGGCGATCAATGAAGCCGGCGCTGGAGAGATCATGTGACTTCAGAATAGGAGAGTATACAGATCTTTCCTGGGGAGATAGGAAAGGCTTAGAATGGGGGAGGGAGTAGATTTAGGCTTAGTTCGGCTTTTTTTTTCTTGCCTTCCACCGTAGCCCCCTCCCCCAACTGGTCACTGCAAGCTAAACAGTAGGTCAAGGCACCTACGTTATATTAGGGCAACGTTTATAAACCCTTCACACAGGTACAGCACATGTGCACACCAGGCATGCCCACATGAGCGCCTCTGTGATCCCTGCAAACCCTGGCTGTGATCCTCTGCTCCCATCATTCATAATAGTGGAGCAACCTGCTCAGACATGGCTCTTCTGGGCAGCTATAGAAGTGGAGGAGCACCAGGCTGCCACGAGGTACGCCCACCCCCCCCCCCCACCTAACCCAACATGAAGTAGCCTGGAGCTCCCTGCTAGGGGAAGAGAGAAGCCACAACTGATGTCTGAGCCCCTCCCCCTTCTGTCTGTATCTCTCTTTCAGAGAGAAAACCCGGGGGCGTGCTTCACAGTGACACATCACTGAGAGCCAATCAGAGGCTTTCACAGTGATCAGGTGATCGTGGAGTTCTGGGTCCCCATCGTTAGTGCGGGAAACCCAGGACTCCCGGACTTTGTGCTGGGAGCCCACAGTGCGGCGCACTCCCAGCACAAAGAAGGTTACACATATACAGACCCATGAAAAAAAAAAGACCAATCCAGTGAGGCCGCATATATGCGTACTGCCTGCCGAAAGGGGTTAACATTATAAAAAATAAAATAAAAACTTGCTTGCAAAAAATAAAAAATGGTTTGGCTGCTGAACTGCAGGTCACGTGATCGCAGTCGATTCACGAACCTGCTAGTGGGCGTGTATCGAGCGGCTGAGAGCAGCTTCCCCTCCTCACCGTGATGTAGGGACGTGTCTGCCCCGCTCTATTACCCCCCCCCCCCCCACAGGAGACCCACGAATCATGTGACATTCTGGTGGGCGTGTCTGGGCAGGGTAGACACGTCTGGCATGTCTCGGAGGCAGCTTTCCAAAGAGGAGTGGTTGGCTTGGAAGCCGATGTCTGAAAGGGATGAGCGTGGGGAGCGGCTTGGGGGGGGGGGTGGTTTACACTGACCGTGGAAGATACAGGCTCCCTGCGCGACTGCACAATGTACCTGTATCTAAGTGCGGGATGACAGAGGATGTAAACTGACCACGCTAGAATGGATCGGCTGCCATGCTTAGCGTGGTCAGCTTTTACAATCAGGAGAAGGGGCACAGGCAGGTTCAACCAAGTAATAGAGAAGAACATGAGGCATTAACAGCAATATGAAAAAATAAAATGGAAATTCATTACAGATACAGCGGAATGATTTTTTATTTTTTAGGTTTACAAACACTTTAATGGGATGAAGTTGAATGAAATGGCGGTAAGTAATGAAAGTAATCTTGCGTACTGTTTTGTGAATCCGCAGGTCTCTGCCCGCCGTCTCCGGTGCCCATGCTTTCTTCCGTCTCTGTTCCAGGATCCGTGCCGTCTGCACACTGCAAGAGGATTACCAAAAAGACGCATTAGGTGAAAGGCAATGCAAGACGTTCCATTCACACTTCTATTGTATATAATGTCTCCCCTCCCCCCATAGAAACTTCACTCTCTCAATCAACATGGAAAACGTAGATAGGAAGGAAGATTAGATTTACTTGTTTTACATTTCTTTAGTTACTTCCTGGTATCTGGCCTAGGCAAATGATGTCATATATCCCAGGAGTCTCAGGAGGGGAGAAGGGGGGTTTTCTCAGCTATGAACCCCCTCCTGCCTGTGTTTCGTCAGATTAGACGACCTGTCAGAATGTGTAACGAAAGTGACGTTTCGTCACCGCCATCTTGCTACACCCCGCACTCCTCCACAGTAAGAATACACAGATACAAGAGGACATCTTGCTACACCCTGCACTCCTCCACAGTAAGGATACAATGAGAAGGGGGCAAGCGGACATCTTGCTACACCCCCGCACTCCTCCACAGTAAGGATACACCAAGACAAGCGGACATCTTGTTACACCCACAGGAGTTTTGCATTTTACACTTTATTTCAACAGTAAAGGGAGTTTATATATTGACTACAGTACTTAGAACTCCGTCTGTTTAGATGTTGAATTTTAAAAGCAGCGGATCTCACAGGTTTGCTAATAGGACAGAAGTTTGCTGCTTTCATTCAATCGGAGTTCTAAGTACTGTAGTTCACTATATAACCAAAGTTTACTGTTTAAATTAAAGGGGAGGACCAGCCGGGAAAAAAATAAATAAAAATCGTCCCTCGGGTCTCGGTTCCCGGCGCCGCCATTCCACCTAAGGGAAACAGGCAGCGCAGTCTTGCTGGCTTCACTGCCCGTTTCCTACTGCGCATGTGCGAGTCGCGCAGCGCTTTGTGAATGGGGAACGCGATGTGTTGTGGGACACACAGTTCCCATAACACACAGCGCCCCCATTCACTAGAAGACGACGCTAGGAGCAGAAGACAGAACAGCTCCGTGGAACAAGAAGAGGCAGATTAGGACAATCTGCCTAGCAACAGCCATTTCTGGTAAGTAAAAAAAAATGTTTTTTAATTTTTATTAACATTTTTATGAAGTGTTGTTTTTCAGGGTGGCCCTCCACTTTAAATGTAAAATGCAAAACTCTGGTGGGTGTAACAAAATGTCCGCTTGCCCCCTTCTCAATGTATCCTTATTGTGGAGGAGTGCGGGGTGTAGCAAGATTACGGCGAAGAAACCTCACTTCCGTTATACCCTAGACCCTAGGAAATAAAAAAGCAATCAATGCAATTTTTTATGTCATTCAGTATTTCTCAAAAAGCATTTTTTTTAGCGAATACATTAATGAATTAAAAAAAAAACACACCGATTATTTTGTAAAATATGAAAGATTTTATGCCAAGTAAACAGATACCCAACATGTCACACTTTACAATTGCGCACACTCATGAAATGGCGACAAACCTGCAATACTTAAAAATCTCCATAGGTGATGCTTTAAACACCTTTACAGTTATAGAGGAGATCTGGTGATAGAATTATCGCTCTCACTCTAACGCACACTGCGATATCTCACATGTGTGGTGCGAACACCGTTCACATATGCGCGCCCAACTTACATATGCGCTCGCTCCTGCGTGAAGGGATGGGGGCACTTAAGATTTATTTATTTTACTTTTTATAGTGTCCCTTTATTTTTTTTATCACTTTTATTTCTATTAAAAGGAATGTAAAAATACCTTTTTACAGAGTGATCTGGGGTCACACAAAGACCCCCAAAATCTCTCATTAACCTTTAAAAAAGCAAAAATAAATACAAAAAATAAAAATAAAAAAATAAAAAAATGTACTTGCAGCCTGGAGTGGAAGTGATGTCATGGCGTCGCTCCAATCCTTCAAGGCCATAGAGGAGATCGAAGAGGATATTTTACTCTGAGCGCCTCTGGGAGCAGCCGGCCGCACTGTCAGATCTATACTCGGGTGTACTGGCGGAAATGGCAAGCCCGAGAAATACCGGCAAGCGGCGGCGGGGGGGGGGGGGGGGTTATGGGCTCTGTGGATAAGCCACTCGGAGTGCTTTTTTAGAAAGCCAGCCTCCAGCTGCAAAAAAACAATACGGGGTTATGGATGATATCTTCAGCCATAATCCCTGTAAAGCACCTTGTTGGAATTATCTGTTTGTGTCTGTTCTCCATCTTATAGGCTTAATTAAGAACACTTAAGTATTGCAAGATGGCGATTATTTCCTGCGCACACCCAAGCGTTGTTCTTCTTTCTTATAACTATATATGGTAATATTCTAAGATTGGAAGGTTTGCTGATGCAGACAATAAAGTGAAGTCCAATGAGCTGCCAGCATACGCCTAGAGACTTATCACCAGTGATGTAAGTAACTGAGTTAAAATAAACTGAGTTA
>CM053032.1:278616992-278684230 GCA_028564925.1 Lithobates sylvaticus
TGAAGAATCAGGAAACTTCAGTAAGGCCGGCTTCACACTGGGGCGGTGCGGGGCGGCGACGGTAAAGCAGCGCTATATTTAGCGCTGCTTTACCATCATTTTACCCGCGGTATGCGGCCGCTAGCGGGGTGGTTTTAACCCCCGCTAGCGGCCGAAAAAGGGTTAAAAACCTCCGCAAAGCGCCGCTGTGGCGGCGCTTTGCCGGCGGTATCCCCGCGGTGTCCTATTGATTTCAAAGATGCTGCTAGCAGGACTTTTTTTACCGTCCTGCTAGCGCACCGCTCCAGTGTGAAAGCCCTCGGGCTTTCACACTGGAGACACAGCTAAAGCTGTTTCGGGTCAGTTTGCAGGCGCTATTTTTAGCGCAATAGCGCCTGCAAACCGCCCCAGTGTGAAAGCAGCCTAAGTGTCAAGTCAGGGACCCAACCAGCGTAGGTGACACTTGCAGAGCAGCCTTGTGTCAAGCCAGGGACCGAGCCGGCCAGGGGGGTGAAGCTTGAGAAGTATCCGAGTGTCAAGCTGGGGACCCGGCAGGGACGACGCTTGAGAAAGATACTCGGTGAGAAGGTTGGAAGAGATCAGGAGATCCAGTGGCAGTGGATCAGCAAGTCTAGTGAGAGAGACTGGGAGCTCAGTGGAGTGAAGATCTACAAGAAGTGATTGTAGAGGAAGTACAGAAGTTGGTTACAACTTGTGTTAGAAACTCTTCTAAGACTGTTGCCATTGGAGACAGCGATCCTAGACATGCAGATGTGCTGTCTTGCCGAATGCCTTTCCCTGCAAGGCTGTCTACCTATAGAAGTCTCGGAGTCTGCTAATTCCCATTGCAACTACTAAAGGATGTCCTGGCCCTAAACCCTCTCTCCCACAGCTCTGTTCAAGAAAAAATTTATCTTTTTGCATTCAAGAAGTGTCTGGCGCCCATCAATCTACCTTGTATTACACCCACAATGCCTTGTAACCAACTCTAGAGACAGCTGACGGACTTAGAGAAAGACCGTCAGCTGTCCCCAACTCTGGAAGTTCTCATTAGACCAAGGGGACCCGGGAACTTGCCACACACACACTTTAAAATTGCTCAGATTCTCTGGGTAAGTCTTACTGTGAAGACGCCAGCTCCTGCTCTTCCTTCTCCTTGGTCTCCCCGAGTTCTCTCAGGGTGATGAGGAGTCGCTGGTTTTGTTCCTGTAATTCTTCGATGTTTCTGTAAGTGACTAAATGCTGAGTTATGACTTCAGAAGAGCTGCTGATATTAGCGGAGCTCACATCCTCCTCCCTTTGAACGTGGTTCCCCCTCGACTCCTCCAGCTCCATTAACAGCACCCGGATCTAGTGTGGAAAAGAGAATGGTGATATATACCTTTGGCAGGATCAACCGGCAGACAAAATGCTTTCATTGGCTAATTGAATGCTCTTGTACGGGTTTACACCCCCTCCCCTCTGTACAATGGTACATCCCCTACACATACACACTCCAATGGACAAGCAAAGGTGTTACATCTCACCTGCTGGGAAAGATCTTTCACTTGCAGCTCCAGCCTTTGGTTCTCTCTTTCAGCAACAGATGCCAGCTTGTTTGCTTTATCCGTTTCATTTTGCATCCGTTGAATTTCCTTTGTGAAAAAACAAAAAAAAGCCAAATAAGTTTCCCACATTTTGCACCCGAGAGGATAAGACTCCATACAAAGTCGCACGTGAAGTCCCAGGCCGTGCATTTCAATGGAAGCCGTTCAAATCCATGCGACTTAACCACTTTAAGACCGGCCTCGTTTAGGGATTTTGGTGTTTACAAGTTTAACCTGTTGCTGACCACCCACTGTCAATTGACGGCGGAGCGGTTCGGCTCTTGTGGCGGGCCGCCGTCATATGACAGCGCTAACTTTGCGGCCACTAGGGGGCGTGCGCGTCTGCCTGCCGCGTCGCTGGGGACCTGATGCGTGTGCCCGGCGGCCGCTATGTCCGCCGGGCACCCGCGATTGCCCAGTAACTGAGCAGGACGTGGATCTGTGTGTGTAAACATACAGATCCACGTCCTGTCAGAGGAGAGGAGACCGATGGTGTGTCCCTTGTACATAGGGACACCGATCGGTCCCCCTCCCCCAGTCAGTCCCCTCCCCCCACAGTTAGAATCACTCACATAGGGAACATATTAACCCCTGCAGCGCCCCCTAGTGTTAACCCCTTCCCTGCCAGTCACATTTATACAGTAATCAATGCATTTTTATAGCACGGATCGCTGTATAAAATGTGAACGGTCCCAAAAATGTGTCAAAAGTGTCCGATATGTCTGCCGCAATATCGCAGTCATGATATGGATTGGCTTGGTCAGGAAGGAGGTGTTTGTGCCTGGTAGGTAAGTGGTTAAAACTGTTTTTTTTTTGCTAGAAAATTACTTAGAACCCCCAAACATTATATACTGCCCCCCCCCCCCCAACACCCTAGAGAATAAAATGGCGGTCGTTGCAATACATTTTTTACACACCGTATTTACGCAGCGGTCTTGAAAGCGCACTTTTTGAATAATAAAAAAATAAGACAACAGTAAAGTTAACCCAATTTATTGTGAAAGATAATGTTATGCCAAGTAAATTGATACTCAACATGTCACGCTTCAAAATTGCGCTCCGCTCACGGAATGACGACAAACTTTTACCATTAAAAATCTCCATAGGCGACGTTTAAAAAAAGGATACAGGTTAGAGGAGGTCGAGGGATAGAATTATTGCTCTAACGATTGCGGCGATACCTCACGTGTGGTTTGACCATCGTTTTCATATGCGGCCGCTACTCACGTACGAGTTTGCTTCTGCACGCAAGGTCGTCGGGACGGGGCTTTTTAAAAAAATATATATATATTTTTGTTTTCCTATTTATTTTACTTAATTTTATAATTTTCACTGTTTTAAAAAAAAAAAATAAAAAAAAAAAAAATAAATGTGGGTCACTTTTATTCCTATTACAAGGAATGTAAACATCCCTTGTAGTAGAAAAAAGCATGACAGGTCCTCTTAAATATGAGATCTGGGGGTCAAAAAGTCCTCACATCTCATATTTGGACTAAAATGCAATAAAAAAAAAAATAAATAAAAAAAAGAAGTTGTCATATGAAAAAATGACTGAAAAAAAATGTGCCTTTAAGAGCTATGGGCGGAAGTGACGTTTTCACATCGCTTCCGCCCTGCTACGGTATGGAAATGGGTGGGGGCTCATCTTCCCCTCACTCGTCTCCATACCCAGGCACAGAGAGGACCCGATCGCCGCTACCGACGGCTCCGGTAAGCGGCTGAGGGCACTTCTCCCGCCGCCGATAATGGTGATCTCACAACGAATCCGCCGCAGAGACCACCATTATCGTACACAGCACCGGCTCCGGAAGAGATGGATATTCATCTTCAAAGTGCCAACGTATATCTACAGGAGCCGGTTGGAAAAGTGGTTAAAAAGGGGGTTGTAAAGTCAGAAGGTATTTTTATCTTTATGCATTCTATGCATGGAGATAAGGCTTCTGTGTGCAGCAGCCCCCCCAATACTTACCCGAGATCCCTCTAGCTCCAGCGATGTTGTAGGAATGTCCGGTACTCCCCTCATTGGCTGAAAGAGCAACACGGCGCCATTGGCTCCCGCTGCTGTCAAAGTCAGTCAGTCAACCCCCAGATGATGCCTGTATAAGGGCGAAACGCGTCGGGACTAGGTTAGCTGTTACCACTGTGTTGCCAGACCACTATATGCTTTTACATGTCGTTTTAAATGTGAGTACTCATTTTTATGTGCTTTGTCAAAATAAATCCCCTATGGTATTATACTATGTGGCTCCATTTTTCTCTTTATCGGTCCCACTAATTTGAGTACTACCAGTGGTATAACATCCATCATCTCTCCTTCCTGAGAGTTCTTTGGATATATCCAGTGAAGGATCTTGTCGCTTGGCACCATCCCCAAGTAGATGCTCCCACGGGTGTAGTGACACCAACTGCCTTTTGTGACTCATACGGCGTAAGCCTATCTGAGTTCACGCTATCCGGTAAGCGCATTCCCAAGAGGTGGTGGACTGCAACAGACAACTTGCACCAAGTCACCTGTTATATATTTCTCAAACGCACCAATGTTGAATTTATGTCACTATTAGGTGGTGTTTTTTGCTTGGATCACTATTTGTAACACACATTGCTATATGGTTTTGTTTATATGGTGATATATATTCAAGATTTTTCTACTGTCATATTTATTGTATATGTGATCTATGCGATTATGTGATTAGTAGGTCTACCAACCCTTTCCATATATATGATCCTTTGATTCACAATCCATTTGATTTATCATATTTGTTTGTTCACTATTTTTAGTGACACACATTCATATTGTAATTTTTATTTTTGGATACTCTATCACTATTTAGTATCGTCACTTTTAGACATTGATTGTTATTTTCGTGCTCTATGAGCGCCGCACTTTTCTATACTTAAATTTTAGTCAGTCAACCAGCCAATGAGAATAGAAAGGGGGCGGGGCTGGGCCGCAGCTCCATGTCTGAATGGACACTTGGAGCTGTGACTCAGTTTGGGTGTCCCCATAGCAAGTCACTTGCTGTGGAGGCACTCAATAGGAGGAAGGGGCCCAGGAGAGCCGAAGAAGGACCCGAGAAGAGGAGGATCAGGGCTGCTTTGTGCAAATCCACTACACAGAGCAGGTAAGTAACTTTTTTATTAAAAACAACAAAACAGATTTCACAATCACTTTAAAGTCGCAGCAACTTTAAAAAGGTTCCTGCACCACTTTGATGGAACTTGAGTGCCATAGACTGCAAAGTAAAACACTCAAGAATCACATGACAGTCACATCCTAATGTAAATGCGACAGTTGTGCAACAGTTAAAAAAATCACAGTCAACAGCTAAAGTCGCATCCACGTCGTACCCATCCAAAGCTGCAAAGTCACAATTGTAAAGGGTCAATGGACATCACATGACTTTGGAGTCGCACGAGTGAATGCAGCCTAGATTTTGGTAAGAAAATACCTTCATTGCCTGCTCCAGCTTAGAGGACAAGCTTGTCACAGTTTTCTGCATGCGCTCGTAATCTTCTCGCTGACGTTTCAGGATAGGTGCCTTGGACTCCACCTCTTTTACAATCTCATCCAAATACTTTGTGATCCTTTTATTTTCTTGTCTTTCTATTAGCAGTTGATCCTGGGCTTCCATATACGCATTGTAAAGCTGCAATCAGAAAATATGTAATGTAATTCTATCACATCGGAGGTCTCCCAGACTTCCGCCTGTGGTAAACATGGCTAAAAGAAACAATCCAACTACCTACAATATCTGTTTTTTTTTTAGCCCTGATGAAAGGGAAGTGCTGAGCCCCTGAAACCCGTTGCCCTTTACAAAATTGAAAAAAAGGAAGACGAAGAAGACGACGAAGACGACGACGAGACGACGACGACGACGACGAAGACGACGACGAAGACGACGACGACGAAGACGATGAAGAAGACGACGAAGAAGACGAAGACGAAGAAGAAGAAGAAGAGTCTGACTGTACAGCTTGGATTTACCAATTATGAATAAAAAAGAAAAGGGTGAAGAAAGGAGGGGAGGAATAAGGGTATGGACGCATATAGCGGGGTGATGTGGGAGGGGATTCAGGAGTCATAACCAGGTTGGTTAAAGCTGAACTCCGGCCAAATGGTTTCCCCATGCGGTGGAGCTGTGCCCGCACTGCATGGGTCACCCGTTTTGTTTCTGTCTAGGGGTTCAGAGAGCAGAGATATACAGGCAGACCCCAAATTACTAACACAATAGGGACTGTAGGTTTGTTTGCAAGTCCAAGTTGTTCTTAACTCACAACACTGCATTTGTAAGTGTAGCTTCCGGTCGGAACGCTGCGTTCGCAAGTGTAACTGCCGCCTGTGTATGGATATGTGATGTCCGGGCACTTGTTATATTATCTGGGGCATAGGATGGCAATGTGGGATGTGTCCGGAAGTGCTCGAAAAGGTATCCAGGACCAGAGTGGAAAACAAGTGGCCGGCATTTGAGGGCGTTCGCAAGTAGGAGTCGTTCGTAACTCAGGGACTGCCTGTACTCACCCAATCCTACGATCCTCCCAGCACTAGACCAGTAGCTGCGGCTCCTGCTCCCCCCAGGCGGTTCAGCAGTCTTGTGCAGTGGGACTGTCTCCCCGACATCATCACGCCCATAGACTGGCTTTGGATGTGAAGAAGTCAGGAACAGTCCACTGCCGGACATGGGGAAGCACCATTTTCCAAAGGATTTGCTGAGTGTAGGTTCTGTGTTCACACCCCCCCCCCCCCCCCCAATACAAAAGGAAATATAAAAATTGGCCTCAGTCCTCAGTGAAATAAAAAAATTAGGAGGAAAGGAGGGAGGAGAAAAAAAGAAGAAAAAAAAAATAAAAAAAGAAGGAGGGAGGGGGGGAAAAAAAAAAAAAAGAACAAGAAAAAGGAAAAAGAAAAAAAAAAATCTCTTTTTTCCCCTCCTCCCTCCCTTTTTTTTTCTTTTTTCTTTGAAGAAAGAAGGAAAAAAAAAAAAAAAAGAAAAAAAAGACAGAGAAAAGGGACAGAGAGAGAGAGGGAGGAGGAGAGGAAAAGAAAAAAGAAGAAGGAGGGAGGAAACCACTTGGGGAGATGGGATATTGTGGACACTAGGGGAGGGGGATGAGCGAGTCGCTGGAGCGGGACTATCTAAAAGAAGATGTAACTGGCAGTAAATTACTGCTGTGCTGCTAGGAGCCGCTTACCCCCATCTGTGAAGGTAAACTGATGCCAATAAAATCAGGTTTTATTAAAACACATTCAATCTATTTTGGCCTCTATGATTAAGACCCGAAAAGGGCGAAACGCGTCTTAGTTATCTACAGGTGGAGAACAGGAGCGGAAGCCATCTTTTACCCATCTCATTCACATGTCTGTGTGCAGATATAATCCAAAATGAGGGAGGCGACTCCATTCTCCAGCACGCTGGAATGGTCGCATTTAGGAGGTGGCGTAGGATTCATTTCCTAAACTTAGGTGAGTGGCTCAGTCAATTGTTAAATTGACTTTGTGGTGCTGACAGTGCCACATGCGACTTGAATTTCAGAAGATACCGGAAACGCACGGCTAGTTTTGTGGGGGGTGTTTTGTCACGCCTGAACTTGTCTGCGAATTTTCTGCCTTGCATCTTTGTCTATTAGATGTGAAATGTCCCCTGCAACTTTACACTTTGGATGTGAAGCACCTATTTAGTTGTTTATTATTTTCACGGTTCACATGGACTTTTGTTACATATATTATATATCATTGTTAATTTGTTTTCACTTATATGGACACATGTTTGTTAAGCGCTGTATTATTTCTTTTATTATGTTGAAGTGTGTAGCAGCTTCATTCACGTCTGATTTTGTTTTTCCTCAGCGCGAGTTATACATTTAGATATACATTTTTCACACGCACGGCTAGTTTTGCCCCCAAAAAATAATGGACTTACCTCAGTTAACTTCATTCCCGGTCTTACAACTTTAGCCACAGCGGCAGCTGTAGGTGACATCGCCGTTAACTCCTCCTCACTCAGCAGAACGCCTACAAATAAAAATAAAAGGCGTAAACCATCAGTGTGTACAGAGATCCTAATATCTGAGAAAACATAAAATAAGTACAAATATTAATTCTGTGCAAGTATCTTCTCTAATGTCTGGAGCACAGGCAACACAACTTGTTCTATTAGACTATTATAATATACTAGAACATGTTCCTAATGTAAGTCACCGGTCCTCCTGGTTTGATATATGGATGGCACCTACCTTTTCCCCACTACTCCCCCGTTCCCCCTTTGATGTTCCAATTCTATTAGTGCCAACAACCATGTATCTGGCTGTATGTAGTCTCCGCTGTCCACTCACATTTAACTTTCCAAACATATTGGAGAAAATACATACATATACAAAAACACTTTTTTTTTTTTTTTTTTTTAATAATTTTTATTGTACAGAAGAAAATATAACAAAAAACAACACACACAAATAAACAACTTTTTTTTTTTGAAAACACACAAAAAAACAACACACAAAAAAACAACACACACAAAAAACAATCACACACACAAAAAACAACACACACAAAAAACAACACACACAAAAAACAACACACACACACACCTGTGGCCAAAAATTGAGAATTACACAAAAATAAAATTTTCACAAAGTCGGCTGCTTCAGTGTTTGTAGATCGTTTTGTCAGATGTTACTATGGGATATGGAAGTATAATTACAAGCACTCCATAAGTGTCAGAGGCTTTTATGGACAAGGACATGAAGTTTATGTAAAGAGTCCATATTTGCAGTGATGACTTTTTCTGACCTCCAATTCCCCCCCGACATGATGTCACTCAACTTCTGGGCCACCTCCTGACTGATGGCCGCCCCCCGTTCTTGCACTATCAATTCTTGGAGTTTGTCAGAATTTTTGGGTGTTTTTTGTTCACCCGCCTCTTGAGGACTGACCACAAGTTCTCAATGGGATTAAGGTCTGGGGAGTTTCCTGGCCACGGACCCGAAATTTCCATGATTTGTTCCCAGGGACACTTAGCTATGACTTTTGTCTTCTGGCAAGGTGCTCCATCATGCTGGAGAAGACTTTATTCAATCACCAAACTCTTCTTGGATGGTTGGGAGAAGTTGATGTTTTTGGACCACTCTTTAATTATGTCGGTGTTCTTAGGAGCCCCCCAATCCCTTGGCTGAGAAGCGACCCCCCCCCCCCCACACATGAATGGTCTCAGGATGCATGACACAGGACTGATAGTAGCGCTCACCTTTTCTTCTCCAGACAAGGTTTTTTCCGGATGCCCCAAACAATGGGAAATGGCATTCATCAGAGAAAATGACCCCCCCTCCCCCCCCCAGTCCTCAGCAGTCCAATCACTGGACCTTCTGCAGAATATCAGTCTGTCCCGATGTTTTTCCTGGAGAGAATGGGGTTCTTTGCTGCCCTTCTTGACACCAGACCATCCTCCAAAAGTCTCCTCACTGTGTGCGTCGATGTCCTTACACACGCCTGCTGCCATTCCTGAGCCAGCTCTGCACTGGTGGTGCCCCGATCTCCCCCTCTGCACTGGTGGTGCCCCCGATCTCCCCCCTCTGCACTGGTGGTGCCCCCGATCTCCCCCCTCTGCACTGGTGGTGCCCCCGATCTCCCCCCTCTGCTCCCCCCTCCCCCCTGCACTGGTGGTGCCCCCGATCTCCCCCCTCTGCACTGGTGGTGCCCCCGATCTCCCCCCTCTGCACTGGTGGTGCCCCCATCCCACAGCTGAATGACCTACAGGAAACGCTCCTGGCACTTGTGCGACTTTCTTGAGCGCTCTGAAGCCTTCTTCACAACAATTGAACCTCTCAAAGTTCTTCATGATCTGATAAATGGTTTATATGGGTGCAATCTTAGTGGCAGCAATATCCTTGCAAAGCAATGACTGCGCTCGTTTCCTTGCCGGTAACCATGGTTACCAGAGGATGAAAATGATTTCAAGCACCACCCTCCTTTTTAAAGCTTCCAGTCTAATTCTAACTCAATCAGCATTAGAGTAATTTCCAGCCTTGTCCTTGTCAACACTGACAACTGCATTAGTGAGGCAATCACTGACATGTCAGCTTGTACTTGTGGCCGGGCTAAGATGCAGTGGACATTTTTTAAATTATTTTTTTTTTAGTGTTAAGTTAGTTTAGTTAATTTTCATGGCAAAGAAAATGCTATTCATCTGATCACGGTTCATAACATTCTGCAGTACATGCAAACTGCCATCATAAGAACTGAGGCAGCAGACTTTGTGAAAAATATTTATGTCATTTTCAAAACTTTTGGACACGGCTGTGTATCCGTTTTAAATTCCTGACATAAATATCACGTGTGTTGTTCCTTATACTTTTACTTGGTTCTACAGTTTATCCAGTTGTCGACTGCCCTATAGCAGCTTTAACTGCTACAGGGTGGCCACACTGTGCAGGAATCGCATAATACTAATTAAGTATATATATTATAATATATATATATATATATATATATATATATATATATATATATACACACATATATATATATATATATATACACACACACACACACAATTTCGGGTACGGGGCACGCTGCTTCCGCTAGGATTGGTCACAGCAGAAGCCGATCAGCAGGTGCCAGCCAATGAATATACGCCGGCACCCACTGATCGGCGAGGAGACACACAGGACAGAGCTCTGCATGCATATGTCCCACTATAAGTGGCTGATCATTTATATATATATATATATATATATCCCATAGTTTGTAGACGTGGTAACTTTTGCACAAACCAATCAATATACGCTTATTGGGATTTTTTTTTTTTTAACAATATGTAGAATACATACGGGCCTACATTTTTGAAGAAATTCGATTTTTAATTTTTTTACTGAATGTTTTATAGCAAAAAAAGGAAAACATTTTAAAAAAAAAAAAAAAAAAAAAAAATGTTTAAAGCGCAAAAAAATAAATAAAAAATTAAAAACCCAGGTGTTTTTTGGACCAAAGGGATTAGCAAATGTAATGCTTACACATATAATTATGTTTTTTTTTTTTTTTATTATTTCTTGGGTATGGTTTGTTTTGTAGAATTTTTTTCCTCGTTTAGTCTTTTTATTTATTTCAAAGTGAAACACACAGTAAGACACTTCAAGGGTATGCAAGATAACATGACTGAATGTGCAGCAACAACTACTGAAGTATAATATCAGAGAAGTCCTGTACTGTAATGGAGGCCCGTCAGCCTTGTAAAGCCCCTTTCACATCGATTGGGTCCAACCTGCCAGTTTTTCTGGCAGACGGACACGGACCCGTCATCCACCTGCTGAGCGGGCAGATCCGGTGGCGGACTCCATCAGTGTGAAAGGGGCCCAACAGGAACAAACAACATATAGGTCGCTCTTCAACGCTTTCCTTGATGTAGATAAAAAGTAGGTAGCATAATGGATCATTCAGGACAAAAAAAAAAAAAAAAACGGCTAAACGTTTTGAAGATAGGAATGGAGAGGGAGAAGGTGAGAAAAAAAAAAAAAAAAAAAAAAAGGGAGAAGGGAAGGAAGGAAGGGGAAAAGAAAAGGGGGGGGGGGGGGCAAGGAACGAAGGAAGGAAAAAAATAAATAAAAAGAAGAAGGAAGGAGGGGGGGAATAAATAAAAATAAATAAAATAAAAAAAGGAGGGAAGGAAGAGGAAAAAAGGATGGCGAGCGTTTCTGTAGTCTGCTGTGAAGTCCCTATTAGAAATACACACACACACACACTTCTAGCATGTGGGGGTCAATATCTTTCAGGGGTAAATGAGAAGGCCAAGCTTCAGAATTTGAATGTTTCCCCCCCCCCCTCAAAAAATAAAATAAATCTCAATACCTTTTCTTTTGGTGGAGCAAAGCAAATCATTGGCATTTTCAAGCTCTCTCTCAAGTTTGCCAATTTGCTCTCGGAGGTCTTTCTCAGTTTGATGCTTTGCAGCTTCCGTCTCAGACAACTGATCCTGGAGAGTCTTGTTGGCTGCAGCAAAGAAAAAATTCCTCATAAAAGTCTATAGACAAGCTCCATTTTTTGCTTTCTGTATCCCCCAACCACATTCAGACTGACAAGGTCATGTTCTTTATTTAATTTTTTTTTTTATTAAAGAAAAACGCGGCTTTCTAAAGCTGGCCATACACGGGTCGAATTTCGAAAGATCTTTCTTTCGAAAATCTTATCTAAGAATTTTCGTATGAATTTCGCACCATTAGTGGGCTTCAGCAACGGCCGATTTTCGTGCGGCCATCGAATTTAAAAAATCCAACATGTTGGAAATTGTTTTTAAAAACGAACGATTTGCGAACCAATGATGGGAGAATCGTGCGAGAAATGTAAATCGAAAAAGAAATGTGCATGTGCAAGAAAAGAAGATTCCCAGACAAGAAAATTCTTTTCTGTAGGAACATGAGGTGAAATTGAAGGTTTGGTTGGTCGAATTTCGAAATCAATGGTGGGCCATCGAATCACAAAATGCACGAATTTTCTGATTTTCAAAAGAAAGATCTTTCGAAATTCGACCCGTGTATGGCCAGCTTAAGAGTGGAACACCAAGGAGCCTGTGAACGTCGGGGGTTGATTTACTGAAAGTGGAGTGCGCAGAGTTTGCTGCACCTGTGCATGGTAGCCAATCAGCTCCTCACTTCAAGGACAAGTTCACCTTTCTAAGAAAAAATAAATAAAGAAATGCACATCTTTTGCAGATCTCTCCTTGTCATTGCACCCACAATCAGCAGATCACATGTGCAATCTCAGGCTCCTAAAGACTGTCTGTGTAGCTGTCAGCCCGTACATCTTTAGGGACAGGCAGCTACTGAATGACAGGAAGAATCAATGAACTACTAGAGCACTCACCACTGGTAGTTCACCGAGAACTACAACTCATCAGCTGCAAAGGCTGTTGGTACTTGTAGTTCATCCATTCACAGATCCCTGTGAATGATTGACACAGCCGCATGGACAGTCCCGCACAGCCACACTCTTCAAATTGTTTCAGTGGGTGCTGGGAGAAAATCCCCGGCCCACTGTCACAATTAGAAGGGGGGATCGGGGAGATGCTGCAGGAGCATGTTACACGTTCCACCCTAAAAATGGATGAAACATGTGACGTTCTCAAAAGGTGAACTCATCCTTTCAGCTTGTTCAATAAAAAAAAAAAAAAAAAAAGTGGATTGGTTTCTATGCGGAGCGGCATCAAATTTTGCACTCAAATTTTAGACAGTAGAGTCCAATAGATCCCAAATCATTCCGTAAAGAGGACCGGTCAAGGCACATGGTGTTACAAGGGATGAACAGCATCCCTTGTAATAGCAATAAAGTTGAAAATCATAAAAAAAAAAAAAAAAGGTAGTGTTAAACATTTTTTTAAAATAAAAATAATTTTAAAGCTCCCCGTGCTCACGCGCAAATGCGAATGTAGGTCCCGCACAAATATGTTAACAGCAACCTCGCCACACATGTGAGGTAGGTATCGTCACGAATGTCAGAGCGAGAGCAATCATTTTAGCGCTAGACCTCCTCTAAGGCCCCTTTCACACTGGGGCGGTTTGCAGGCGCTATTGCGCTAAAAATAGCGCCTGCAAACCGACCCGAAACAGCTTTAGCTGTGTCTTCAGTGTGAAAGCCTAAGGGCTTTCACACTGAAGCGGTGCGCTTGCAGGACGCTGAAAAATGTCCTGCAAGCCGCATCTTTGGCTCGCTGTAGGAGCGGTGTATTTACCGCTCCTATAGCGCCCGTTCCCATAGAAAACAATGGGGCAGCGCTCCGAACCCGCCCGCAAAACGCCGCTGCAGCGGCGGTTTGCGGGCGGTATTAACCCTTTTTCGGGCCGCTCGCGGGGGTAAAACCGCCCCGCGAGCGGCCGCAATGCGCCGCTAAAACGACGGTAAAGCGGCGCTAAATATAGCGCCGCTTTACCGCCAGCGCCCACAACGCCCCAGTGTGAAACTAGCCTAACTCTAAACTAGTAACGGCTCTTAAAGTGTTGCCATTGGAGATTTTTAGGTACCATCATTTTGAGCCGTTCTACGGGTGTGCACAAAAAGCTTAAAAGCGCAACATGTTTGGTATCCGTTCACTCGGTGTAACATCTTTTATATTTTACCAATAATTGGGCATTATATTCAGATTTTTGCCTAAAAAAATAAAAAAAATAAAAAGTGTATTAAAAGTGCAATTTTTTCCCAAAAGTTTACGTTTTGAAATACGACTGCGTGAATATCGTGTGACAAATATATGCAATTCCCACCATTTAATTCTCTAGGGTCAAAGAATTGCTTAAAAAAAATAAAATAAAAAAAAATTTAAATTTATATTTATATTTATATTTATATTTATATTTATATTTATATATATATATATATATATATATATATATATATATATATATATATATATATATATATATATATATATATATATATTTCTAAAGAACAGATGGGCCCATTAGATATGTGACCTATAATTACCACCAACAGACTACCATCACCTCCAATTTACAACAAGTTTTTCCTCGTTTTTAGAGAAAGAGATATAGTGATTTTTTAGCTCTGAAAGTATAAATCAGGGCCTTGAAAAGCAGCATTTTTTCTCCTTTTTTCTCCTTTTTTAGTTGTAACATGTTTTGGAATACAAGGTGAGGATCTCTAGACACCGCTTTCTGCACTAATGTAGGGATATACCCTAGGGACACTGGTTTAAACCGATGCCTCTAGTGGAAAGGCCCCTTTAATTACGCCGTATCGCATCAGGTACGAATGATAATTAAGGGTTAATACAGCTCCCGGGAGACCGCGGGTTAATGGTATTATGCCCATAGCCTTGTATATATGCCCTCAGCCTTACATACATATAGGAACAGAAATAACCTTTCAGCTTTTTTATGAGTATGGGGGGAGGGGTATCCACTGCAATAATTTTTATATTCTTTTTAATATAAGTTTACCATTTTTTATAAAAGGAGTAGACAATTTTTAGTCTCATCTTTAGATAGATCATATACTGTGAAAGAACGAGACCTTTGTGGGCATGTTTGCCTGCCTGTGAACGGAGGATTGGATAGAAGACAGAGAACCGGATGTCTCTGCTTTAGTTCTGCTCGTTCCGCTCACGGTCATACGCTAAGGCAGGTATATGGTTTCGCCCACATATTCTAATGGACCCAATAGCGAAGTTGTGGGCATTTGCCCTACTTCAACATGGCGTTCGCACACACAAACGGCCTGACATACCGCCCACATTCCCCAGCAAGCCAAACAATAGGAGTAAGGGCAATTGCCCTATTCAAACATGGCGACCGGGAGCTCAGAAGAGGGCGGGTCTAGGACTGCAGTGTGTACAATAGGCGGTGAGTCAGCACGCCGCCCGTGCCCCAGGAAGAAGTCAACTTGTGACGAAACGACGTAGGGTGAGCGGCGTGCTGACGTCACCTCCATTCCCCGTCCATCCAGGAAGCGACGGGCAGCGAGAGAGAGAGAGCCGGCCGGCTCGAGATTGCTTTTAAACACTTGCCTATTGACTGCATACCAAATGTAAGTGCGATATGGTTTTTTATATATGAATAAAATTTTAAAGCAGCAGTATTGCGCTATGGATACTCGTTTGTTTTACATGTAAACGCTTGTGGAAGAGAGCAAGGATCACCTAGACAGGATCTTTAAGTGTACCCATATACTGTGAGAGATACTTGGAAGACCCCGGATAGAGACCCTGGCAGGGGGATATGCCACAGGCCCTTTTGATCTCTCTAACACAGGGATCAAAGCAGCTGGTAAGCGGCAGTCTTTTTATTTGGTGGAGGATCCTTCTCTTCTTTTCAATCACTCCTTTCTGAGGGTGTCAAGTATAGGAACACCACGAGAACTCTATCAACAGGATTACAATACCCTGTGTGGACTTTTTTGCATGATACTTCATTGTTATATATTTTTTTCTTTACCATTATTATTTTTTATTTTTGCACACAAATTTTAAAAGAAAATTTCATAGATGTTGTTGCATGAGGTTTTGTTCACGGTCACATGTTTACAAGCATTGTAATTATCTACTATTTCGGTGGTGCAATTTGAATAGTGGCTTTTTGGGCCAATCAGATTGCATCTACGCACAAGTCATTGGTTCAAGGTAGAACCTATTTTCACTAAATTCCTTTTCACGATTGGTTTTCAATGTGTGTAAATTTCCAGCGCAGCTATTCTTTTGCATTTGTACTTTGTGTGTGTATCTCACCTTAAGTTGCGGCAGGAAATTTAGTTTATTTCATTTTTTATTTTATTTATGGGATTAGTTTTTTTGTGTATACACATATCAATTGGATAACACGTTTAGATTATCCACTTATTTTATGAGCCAGACAGCGCTGTTACTCCAATATACAGATATATAGATAGATATATATATATATATATATATATATATATATATATATATATATATATATATATATATATATATATATATATATATAAATATAAATGTTTGGGGGTTCCATGTAGTTTTCTAGCAAAAATTGTCCCGGACTGGAAGGGGTTACACCATCTAATACTGCAGAATACAAGTAACATATTTACACAAAAAAAATAAATCTGCTTACCATCCCCAGATTCCTTGAGGAGTTTATGAAGCTCTTCCACGGCTCGGGATAATTCTGTACCCTTTCCCTCCGAATCGTCAGCTGCACTCTGAAACAAAAAAGTACAGACATAGAACAAGGTAAGGAACATTCAAATGAAGTGTTTAGTGTAAATAATCCCCATTATATTAGTTCTCGGAAAGGAAAGACCCAGAAATGAGCAGAAGAGCTGGCACTCCCCTCCCCCTTCTCCTACGCTATCAGTACACAGTGACTCTTGCTACTCTTGAGTCCACCACTCAGACCCCTTTCACATTGAAGACACTTTTCAGGCATTTTAGCGCTAAAACTAGCACCTGAAAAGAGCCTCTCATGCCTCCCCAGTGTGAAAGCCAGAACAAAAAAAACCAAAAAAAAAAAAAAAAGTCCTGCAAGCAGCATCTTTGGGGTGGTGTATACATCGCTCCAAAAAATGCAGTGTCCATTGAAATTAAACGGACAAATTGTATTGGCGGCTCCACAACATGGGCACTTTTAACCCTTTGTTCTGCTGCTAGCAAGGGTTAAAAGCACCGTTGCCGTACACCAGTACAGTTAGAGTACAAGATCAGTAGATGAAGCTTCATCTAGTCCATTCCTCCTACACGTTTCGTCCCCGCCCATGGGGGTTTAGTCTCGAGTCTACTAGTAGAGAGCTACAAATGTACAGCATTTACATTTTCTACAAAAATGATTGGCGAGTGGCGGGATCCAACACCAAAATTTTCAGTACCAGTAGATATCTCCATGGTGAGGCAGGGAAGGGACTTCATTTGGCACCAGAACCAAAGACATCCCCAGATCCCATAAACCGATTTAATATTTTCCCCAACCCACTTGTCTTTTCTACCTGTTTGTTCTTGAAGCAACAATAAATGAAGCGGTAATAATCTCCAGCTCATTCACAGAACAGATGTAAGGGGTGAAAACACAGACTTGCTTAAACTGGAACCTCACCAAAACCCTATAACTAACCCCTAACCTAACAAAATACATAAATAGGTAAATAAATAAAGTAATAAAATACAAAAAAAAAAAAAGAAAGGAATAAGGCCCCTTTCACACTGGGGTGGGGAGCCGCGGTGACGGTAAAGCATCGCTATATTTAGCGCTGCTTTACAAAAAAAAAAAAAAGAAGAATAAATGGGAAGGAGCGGTATAGGAGCGGTGAACACACCGCTCCTATCCCGCTCCAAAAAAAAAAAAAAGGAATAAATAAAAGTGCATGAAAAAGCTGAACAACAGCAACAAATGATGAAACAGATAATATTTTTCTCTATTGGCCAATTTACAAAACGTCAAAAGAGTGAATGCTGCCTTAGAGGTCGGACACAACAAGGCATGAATAGCGATGGGCACGCACCTCTACTCACCTGTTTTAGGTAATCTTTCCAACTTCCACAGGCTTGTATTGAAGCATAGATTGCTTCCTCACAATTGTAAACTTTGGGGTAAAATCAGGGGCAGGAGAACCAGCGCACTGACAGGGCATCACACACCCTTCCTATTCAATCGCTTATTCAAAAAGTCATACCTTATAGAGATTACATAGCTTAACGTTTGCTTTCAGTTCACTATGAAACTTGTCCTCCAGACTCGACTGCTGATCCTTTGCCTGCAAGGAAAAAAAAAAAAAAAAAACACTTGTTAATTTATCATATACCATGCCGTTTGTCAAATTGTGCATCTCAGAGATGGATCTTGAACCACTTCGTTCCGGAAGGTTTCACCCCACATGACCAGCACTGTGCGACTTAAACTGACAAATGCAACGCTACCTTTTATTTTTTTCCTCCACACACAAATAGAGCTAATATACACACACACACATATATATATATACATACATACACACAGTTACTGGTGGAGTAGAGCCATTATACGACTAGTGTGATCACGATACTAATTTTTTTTTTTATTCTTTTTTGGGGCCTATCGCAGCATCACTATAGAAATCACAGCTGTGAAAATGATTCACAACAGTTTTGTTGAAAACACAGGCGGTGCACCAAATGGAAATTTTGGTGCAAACCCGAAAAAGGAGTCTTTAAAAAAAAATCTATATACATTTTTTTTTTTTTATATAAAAATTGTATTATAGTCGACTTAAAGCGGTGTTTCACCTGAAAAAAAAAAAAAAAAAAACATTAAAAGTCAGCAGCTAAAAAAAAAAAAAGTCGCTGCTGACTTTTAATAAGTACACGTACCCTCCCAGGGCGCCCGCGATGTCGTTCGTGGAGGCCGAGATGTCCCTCGGCGAACCGGATCCAGCGCCGCCATCCTCAGTAAGGGAAACGGCTTCCCGTTTCCTACTGCGCATGAGCGAGTCTTATTTGTGAATAGGGAACATGGTGTGTTGTGGGACACAGTTGCCACAACACACCGCGCCCCATTCACTAGAAGACGGAAGGAGAGAAGATAACTGCGGCGCTGGAGGAGGCAGATTAGGACGATCTGCCTAGCAACAGCCATTTCTGGTAAGTAAAAAAAAAATGTTTTTTTTTTTTTTTCCCCCCCTTTTTAAATTGTTACTAACATTTTTTTCAAGTTTTTGTTTTCAGGGTGTACCACCACTTTAATATGAATTTAACCTTCCTGCCCGCGCTATAGCCAAAAGACAGCTACAACGCGGGCATAAATTGCCGGGAGGGCGTCCATGTACATCCTCCCATGCATAAGCTGCCTGCAGGGCTGGCGAGGCTCGCTTTGATCAGCGAGTCCAGGAGACTCAGATTGGAGTCCCAACCCCTTACCATGTGATCAGCTGACCACGTGATGTAAACAGAGCCGGTAATCAGCTATTTTTTTCCCCCCTCACACTGATAGCGTGAGGAGGAAAAAAAACACACTCACACTCACCGGATTCTGTCAGAAAGACATTGGTCCCAAACAGAGCGCCACAGCCGCCTCATCAGCGCAGCCGAAATATAACCTCTGCTAAATTCAAAAACAAAACTATTTTGTTTTTTCAAAACTGTCTTTTATTTTTGTTTAGCAAAAAATAAACCCCCCATTTGGTGATTAAATATCACTAAAAGAAAGCTCCATTTGTGTGAAAAAAATAAAAAAAATAAAAAGATAAAAATGTCATACGAGTACAGCGTCACATGACCGCGCAATTGTCATTCGAAGTGTGACAGCACTGAAAGCTGAAAATTGGCCTGGGAAGGAAGGGGGTTTAAGTTCCTGGTAGGCAAGGGGTTATATGAATATAAATTTATTGTCGGCATCTTTAGCTCAAGAAAAATGCATCCCTTTAAAATCTATGTGTCTTCACACTGGTAACACACCTCCCCGTTGAAATGCATTGAAAGCGCAGCAAGACTGCATCAATAATACACCCATGTAAGGTTTTTGAGTCACGACCCATGAAAAACACACCATAAGAACAAAAAAAAAAGAGAAAAAAATAAATAAAATGTTATCTCAATCGGAAAAATGCCATTTTGGGCCACCAACATTTCGGTGCATCTCTAATGAAAAAGTTGATGGGGAAAAAAATTATTATAACTGGCAGCCTGAAACTTTTTTTCTGCCGTCACTTTTCGGTTTCTATGCGATCACATACTGCATTTCCGCTGGACACGTCGGTCAACGGAAGAGACACGCGGAGGACATGTGTGCAGATCAGTGTACATGACAGCTGACAGACAGGGGGGAAGCATTCAAGACAGAAGAGGCCGATGGAGTCTCTTCTGTCAAAACTGCTGCCTGTCAGCAACTTTTAAAAAGGTTCAATATCACTTTAAAGTGGAAGTGCAGCCCAAGACTAAAATCTGTAAATCTACAGACAGCCACATTCTAACACAAACCCATCTAGCCCAGTAAAATCGCTATACGTACTGTTCTTGAAGTCGCTCAGATCTCCAGCATCGGAAGCTCTGCAGAGGACACAGCCAACATCTCCGGCTGGCAAATAATTGGGAAATGATGTCCCCCATAGAGTTACTATGGGGCTTCCGTTGTTGGCTGTGTCCTTTGCACCCGTCTCCAGAGAAGCCGCGGCCGACAGCTCAGCGTGAGATTGGACCGGAACGACTTCAGAAAAAAGGTATGTACAGCGATTTCCTCTTAACAGGGCTACCTAGGTCTTAGATCGTGGATGCCTGGAGATACAGATTTTAGTATTGGGGTGAACTTGGACTTCAATACCGGGCACTTTCACCCCCCCTTCCTACCAAATTCTCAGCTTTCAGTGCTGTCACACTTTGAATGACAATTGCGGACATGCAACAGTGTACACATGACATTTTTATCATTTTTTTTCCCCACAAATAGAAGTTTCTTTTGGTGGTATTTATGTTTTTATTTATCAAAAGACAGAAAATTAAAAAATAAATAAAAAAAGTCAGTTTTTCTACGTTTCGGTTATAACATTTTTTAATAAACAAGTTTTCTCCATCACTGATGGGCAGTGATGAGGTGGCACTAACAGGTGGCACAGGTTGGCTTTCCCGGACCCCCCCCCCCATCAGGAGAGACACTGATCGGCTCTCCTCTAGCCGCGCCTTGTCAGCGCAAATAGGTGGAAAAGCCGATAAACGTCACTTCCTGGTTACGATGTGACCAGCTGTGATTGGACACCACTGACCACATGGTAAAGAGCCTATGTCATAGGTTCTTTATCAAGATCAGAGATGCGGTCAGATCGCGACAACACCGATCACCGCAGGCGAGCGGTTAATCCTGCTGGACGTTATACGACACCCATTTAGGATGATACAACCACTTTCCGGCCATCATTATGCATATGGCGGGCGGGAAGTGGTTAAAAATGACAGCATTTCTCACAGGGACAGTAGAGGATTTTTATCAGGTGCGAGATGTGCCGATTCACAATTCCCAGAGGAAGTCATGAGATTCACGTTCTACGTTTAAGCGTTTTTATAATGGAATTTTCATATTATTGAGGATTTGTGCACTTTAATTACATTTTATGTTTGACTTTATTACCTTTACATTATATAGTTCTTGGAAGGGAAAGACCCAGAAATGAGCAGAAGAGCTGGCACTCTCCTCCCTCTTCCCCCCTACACTATCAGTACACAGTGACTCTTGCAACTCTTGAGTCCACCACTCTGAGACCCCTTTCACATTGAAGACACTTTTCAGGCATTTTAGAAATAGCGCCTCTCATGCCTCCCCAGTGAGAAAGCAAAAGTGTTTTCGCACTGGGGGTGGTGCGCTTGTGGGACGAAAAAGAAATAAAATAAAGTCCTGCAAGCAGGGGGGGTTTAAGGAGCGGTGTATACATCGCTGCCAAAACGCCCTGCCCATTGAAATTAATGGGCAGCGCATGCAAAGTGTTTCGGCAGCGCTGCAACACGGGCACTTTTAACCCTTTGTTCGGCTGCCATCAGGGGTTAAAAGCACCGTCGCCGTACATCCAGCCCATTCCTCCTACACGTTTCGTCCCCGCCCATGGGGTTTAGTCTACTAGTAGAGAGCCACAAATGTACAGCATTTACATTTTCTATAAAAATGGCACAGGCAGTGGGTGGGTGGCGCGATCCAACACCAACATTTTCAGTTCCAGTAGATATCGCCATGGTGACGCAGGAAAGGGACTTCATTTGTGCACTTTAATTATATTTTATGTTTGACTTTATTACCTTTACGTTATAGGATATATGCATTTAGTGATTAGTTTAATAATTATCTAATTTACCGTATTTAATCGGCCTATAACACGCACTTTTCCCCCCTTAAAATCGGGGGAAAGTCGTGGGTGCGTGTTATACGCCGATCCACCAAAAAAAGTGCCAAAAACAAAATCAAACAGCGCCGAAAAACAGCGACCGCCGCCGAAAAAGACCGATCTGTCTGTTCGGCTCTGCTTGCAGTCCCGCCTCCCTGCGCTCGCTTCCGAAACAGCAGGGAGACGGGACTGCGAGCGGAGCCGAACAGACTGGTCGGCTTTTTGCCGGCGCTCGGTCTTTTCCGGCGGCGCGGTCTTTCTAGGCGGCAAATTTAAATGTGGGCAAGCTGCAAATGACGCCGACAAGCTGCAAATGACGCTTAAATGTAAGTGTTTTTTTCCCCCTAAACTTCCCTCCTAAAACTTTTTTTCCTTAAAATGCCCTCCTAAACTTGGGGTGCGTGTTATACGCCGATAAATACGGTATATATTTATTTATTTTTAGCACCGCACATTTCAAGACGTGCCGATTCACCACCAGTATATTTATTGCTCTTCTTTCAGGGCCAGTTCATACCACATGCAGTCCAGTGCGGGGTTTTTTTCTGCATCAAAAAACACATGGAAAGTAGATTATATGGTTCCCAATGGCATAAAGTTCACACCAGTGCGGTCAGTTCCAGGAAAAAAAAAAATAAAAAAACAAAAAGTAGAACATGCTGCATTTTTCCTGCACTGAAACACTAGAATATGCACCACAAAAAAAAAATAAAAAATGAACCAGACCTCAGTACAGTCAAAAAATAAATAAAAAATATCCGGAAAGCAGCATCTGGAATGTATCCGGAAACGCATAAATAAAGAAATAAAAAAAACACACACAACCAAAAACGAGTTATTGACATACATACAGAAACAGCCCACAGATGATGTAAAAACAGGTTCACTCGCCTCTTTTAACTTATTCATGAGATCCTCCACTTGTTTCTGTAGATTCTCATTGCTGCTCTTCACACATTTTATTTCCTCTTCAAATCTTGTAACCTGGAGAGAAAGAAAAGAATCGGGTCGATCGTGGAGTGAATAGACACAATCTAACAGTTTTGCTTAAAAAGATCTAAAATCAGGTCAGAAATATCTTGTGGGATTATAAAGCTGAACTGCCGGCAGATCTAAAACAATGCAGCTCTGTAATCATTAGGACTTCACTAACACCGCTTTAGTGCTGGTTAAGCGTCGCTTTTAACCCCAAAGAAGGGGTGCTGTGTGGCAGAGCTGTATACATTTCAGGACTGGGCAGCAAGAAAGCGCCCGTTGGATGAAATCTTTTGAATAAATGTTAACATATAAAGGGGGGGGGGGGAGGCTAAACTAGTACCGGTGAGGGTAAAACTTGCACAATAAAGGGTCACCCAGGTACAGTTCCAGCAGGTTTGCTCTGCAATTTTGTTCAGCAAGGCAGCCAACAGTTCTAGGGCGGGTTCACATTATATGCGGTGCAGGACACTCCATGCGATTTGGATAGGAACCGCACCACATTCCAAATTCAAATTGCAGGCGATGTCTGCGCGGTGTGATTTGAGGCACTCATTTGTATGGCTCCAATCGCACCAAATCTGCACAAAAAGGTGCAGGACCCTCCCCCCCCCCCCACACTGGATTCGGACCGCATGGGTGGTGTTCACACCTATGTGAACCGGGCCTCAACATGGGAAGGATTTGTATGACAAGTCTATAGTATAAGAATGAACATTCGCTCATCTCAGCCCCCCAACAAATCTTGCGTAACCCAAACAAACTGACAGCACATGTTCCCGTTTAGTTTTCTGTCAGCATTTTCGCCCAGCAGCAGAGCCCGACTATTCTCAAATATAGAAAGGCCTGTAGACAGTGGATTCTAATAATCGGGTCTAGCAAACAGGTAAGACGTGGACCTGGGAGTGGAGGCCTTTACCACCCAAAGCTCTGCAAAGTCTCCAGGCTCCAGAACAGAACTTATTATTAGGATTAATAAAAAAAAAAAAAAAAAAAAAAAAAAGTTTGCTTCCCCCATACACACAAACCCAGGAGCCCCTCCCCATGTGTAGGTGATGTACGCCAGCCTGGGCCTCATGATATGCTACTATTTAAAGCATTTGTTACCCCAGCATTTCCTATTCCTGATATGTAGCTGCTGTCCCATTTACTGGTATCAGAAAGTCTCCTGTTCTTTGTATTGTTTCCCGTGTGTGAAATCCCTGGTGATCCTGCCAGTCCCTATGCTTTCCAATTAAAAACTAACCACACTGAGCAGAAGAGCACAGCGTGGTCAGTTCTCCAGCTGGGCTGGGAACTTAGCCTGCTCTCCTCCTCCAATGACCAGACTTGTCCTGACACTCCCCCACTACACAGCCTTTCACTTAGAAAGCTCAGTGTGCTTCTGCTTCGCCTCCCCTCAGCTCTTATGCAGCTGAGAACAGAGAAAATGGGATAATATCTATACAGAAAGGTTTTTACCTTTCATTAACATTTTTTGTTATTCAGCACTATGCTACTTTATACTGCGCAGTCATGAAACGCTGTATTCAAATAAAAAAAAAAGGTATATAATTTTTCCCCCACTAAAGAGCTTTTTAGTGGTACTTGATCACCAGTGCATTTTTGTTTTTTTTTTTTGCGATATAAATGAAAACACTGAAAAAAAAAAAAAGTGTCAAAAAATTAAATATTTTCTACTCTAAAACATAAATTATATATTTATTTTTTCAACTTCAGGCCAAAATGTATTCTGCTGCATTTCCCCGATTCCTCCATAAAGAGTACCTGTCACCACCTATTACTGTCACAAAGAACATTCCTTGTGACAGCAATAAAAGTGACAAAACAAACACACACACACACACACACACACACACAATTTAAAATGTACAAAATATCTGCACCCGATATCGGCCTGAAAGGTGGCCGAAAAATCGGCATTGTATTGGCTCTGAAAAAACTATCGGTGGACCCCTAGTTATAGCGTCTACAAACTATGGCATATATACTGGAATATTTAAAGTGATTGTAAAAAGGTACATTTTTTTTTCAAAAACATACTTACCTCCACTGTGTAGCTCGTTTTGCACAGAGTGGCCCCCGGCGGCTCCTCCCCACATCTGATGACCCCCTTGGAGAAGGGCTTCCCCCAGCGGGGTTACCTTGCAGGCATGCTCCCGAGCCCAGCATTCCGCATCCATAGAGGCCGAATGCAGGACACAGCCACGCCCCACTGCGTTTGCGTCATTGGATTTAATTGACAGCAACGTGAGCCAATGGCTACGCTGCTATCAATCTATCCAATCAAGACCCGAAACCGGGGCAGAGAAAGAGCGTGTCCCCGCCGGGTCAAGTTTGAGAGTTCAAGTAAAAAACGGGCGGGGCGTTCACTGACAGGTGACCTCGTGAAAAAACACAAAGGTTTACAACCCCTTTCATTTTTATGCTAGTAATAGCAGTGATCAGCGACTTATAGTGGGACTGTGATAGTGTGGTGGGCAATCTGACACTAATTGACCCTGGGTGGGAGAAAGAATGTCACTAACACCACCAGTGACACCAATACAGTGATCAGTGCTAATACTATACACTGTCACTGTACTTATGACTGAGAAAGTGTTAACATATCAGGGTAATCGAGAGGTTAAGTGTGTATAATGTTTTTTTTTCCCGTGAAAAAGCAGCACAAAGATCGTTCGCTGTGTTTGGACACAGTAGATCAGCAAGTCTCAGCCATAAATCATTGGCCAGGATTTTGACAACATCCTGCTATGTCTAGTCACAGGAGTCGTCGATGGAAGGGGTGGGGGTGGGGCATGCCCTGTACCCAGAAGAGGCCAGCGACGTACAGGCTGTGCCCGTAGGAGCCGCCCGTCCGCAGTACAATGTGGGCGGGTCCTGAAGGAGGTGAATGTATTTGTGTATAATGATGTATTGCCTTTATTACAACCCATTTATGTAGAATTATTCTAATGCTGAGAGTGAAGAAGGAAATCACCTCGTCTTTCTTGTTCTCTAGAGATCCTCGTAGTTTCAGGATTTCATTGCCTTTCTCCCGTTGAACTGATAAGAGTTCATCGGTTTTGGATCTCAGCTCGGTGTTCAGCCAATTGTTCTGGGACTGAAGAAGCTCCTTTTCTTGTTCCAAGCGCTTCTCACGATACTGAGAAAAACAAGAGAAGTAAATGGAGGTTATAAGAAAGGAGGACAAAAGAAAATATCAACTGAATTCAAATAAGAGCAGATCAGAGTGAACATTGCGTCTTATTATTGTGTACAATTTTGTTTAGCAAATAATTTTTCAGTAAATCTTTCACAAAATTTCTTACCTGTAGATCCCAACATCATCGCTTCCTATTGCAGACTGACAACGCTAAGCCTCACAAAAAGCACCAGTGTGGTCAGCCTGCCGTGTACCCTGTTGGTTTCTGGGTAGTCTGACAGCTCCACGGTCACCTGATTTAGCTCACACAACAGGCTGAAAACGATACCAATTACTAGACAGTGGCCAAGTGTTGCCAGCCTGCGTTACAGACGCGTTACTGGCAGGATCTCAGGAAAAAAAAACACAACACAGACTCAACTGGCCTTCCCCTGAAAACAGGGGGCCCACCGATAAAGAGGGGGTATCACGGCTTAGCATCATCCTAGAGGCGATTCAGTTCGCATTGTAGCGCTATACAAATCATTCATTCAAGCAGGGGTCTCCAAACTTTCTAAACAAAGGGCCAGTTTACCATCCATCAGACTGGGGAGGAGCCGTGCACTCCATCCTCGGGGGGGGGGGGGGGGGGGGGGGTCAGCAGGGGGGAGCCGTCAAAACAGAGCCAGGGCTAGCCCAAAACAGAGCTTCTTCAATCGGTTCCACTGGAAAAAATGTTACCCCCCCATCCAGAAGAAAACACCAATAACCAAGGTGGAGGCCTGGAGCCTTTTAACTCTTTGAGGGTAATGAGTTTCCGGTCCCGATGGGAGGAGCTGTAGGTCTCAGAGAAGGTCCCGGAAGATGACTCGGGAAAATCGCTTTGAAAGCCATGTGATTAATCACAGATTTAGTTACAACTCACTTTGATTGACACCTCCGATGATTGGAGCTCGTCCAGTTTTAGCTGCAGCTGCACTTTTGCGACATTGGCTTCCTTCAGCTTCTCATTGAGGCGTTTTATATCATCTTAAAAAAGGAAAAAAAAAAAAAACATTTTTTTTTTATAAATGTAACATTTCTTCATGTATAATGATGTCTTTTTTTACTTCTATGTATGAAATTTTTTTTAGAAAAATTTATCCCCGTATCATCACGTAATGGTATTGTGGATACGATACAGGGTACAAAATATAATTGCCAAGTCCCGAGAATTCTTTATATGAAAAAAATCAACTAACTGGTGTTGAGAAATGATGGACTTTTTAGGCGTACAATCTAAGTCAATAAAAGTTTTTTTTATTCAAAACCTTAGACAGGTCTTTAGCAATCTGAAATTAATATAGAAAAAATTACAAGCTGATAGACATTTATGCTAGGATAGCATCAATATGGTTCAGATAGGGTCACTGAGATTCAAAAGTAATATTCAAATTTCATCATAGAGACGTGACATCAGGTAAACAATTGAGAACCATATGAGAGCAGTTTAGTCATAGAAGAGCTTGTACTTGTTTGCCCTACATGTTACGCGTCGTGTAACGCTTCTTCAGGAGCTTTCTATATTTTATTCCCTAGGTTAGGGGAGAATTCGGTGGAGCGGTGAATCAAAGAGCTAGTTGCCTTGGGGCGACGTCAATTAGCGTGCTCGTTAAAGCCTATTTGGATCTCTGGTTGAGAATATTCCTATTAGAAGGATTGTTTTCCAAGGCGGTGTTCGCATAAAAATGGGGTTATCTTAGATTCAGTTAGATGATAGGTAATAGGGTGGAGTGCTCAAAGAGATCAGGTCCTTGGATCATATATGGAGGGGGATATATATTATATTTTATATTATATTATTATTATATTATATTATATTATATTTATATTATATTATATATATATTATATAATATATATTATATATATATATATATATATATATATATATATATATATATATATATATAAGGGAGGCAGAAGACAGCTCCCTGTGTCCACAGCAGCCTTGTTATATCAGCTGTCAGAGCGGGGAATCACACGCAGCACGCCGATCACCAGGACACGCTTGGGATTAAACAAAAAAACTTTTATTGACTTAGATTGTACGCCTAAAAAGTCCATCATTTCTCAACACCAGTTAGTTGATTTTTTTCATATGTATGAAAATTGTCCTTAAATAAAATAATTATAGTCTTCGCAATGTGGAATGTATAATGCTGAATAAAACCTTAAGGCCGGGTTCACACTGGTCTGACATGACAGGCGTACCACTTTGGATGCGACTTGCGTCCTGCGACTTTGATCCCCAACAATACCAGGCACTGTCTGGTATGAATCTCTATTGGGAACTCCACACCAAATAGAAAAAAAAAACCGGCATGGGCTCCCCCATCCAAGAGCATACCAGGTTCCTTGGTCTGGTATGGATTTTAAGGGGAACCCCCACGCCAAAAAACAAAACAAACACACAGTGGGAAAGCCCCCCCCCAAATCCATACCAGATCCTTCTCCCCAGCATACAGCCTGGGAGGTGAGGAAAGAGTACCAGGCTGCATGTGCTCAACATGGGGGGGGTGCGTTGGGGTGGGGGGCACCTTGTCTCCATGTTGATTGGGACAAGGGTCTTTTCCCTATAACCCTGGCCATGGGGTCTGTGGGCAGGGGGCTTATCGGACCCTGGCCCCCCTACGCTATGTGAATGAGTATGGGGTACTACCCCATTCACCTAAAGTGTCAAAACTAAAACACAATACACATGTTTTTAAGTAAGGCAGCACCGGCGTCTCTCTCTCTCATAAGGGTCTAGTAATGATTTTGGAGGGGACCCCCGCACCCCCACGCTGTTTTTTTTTCGACATGGGGGGTTCCCCTTAAAAATGGTATGCTCTTCGAGGGGGAATCCATGCCTGATTTTTTTTTTTTTTTTTATTTAGCGTGGAGTTCCCTTTCAAGATCAGAGCACAAGTCGCATGCCATAGTCAGATCAATCAAGACGGCGACCCGACTTCAGTGATAATCAATGGGCTGAAGTCGGACCAAAGTAGTGCAGGGAGCATTTACAAAGTCGGACCGACGTGTGTCGGATCAGTTTAGACGACTCCCATAGGGAAACATTGATTTTTCACACATCATGCGTCATAAGCTCCCAGCGTCAGAGCGTTTGTTGTACCCGTGTGAACCCAGCCTTACAAACACATTAAAAACACAATCCACCTGTTCAGAATTAAAGTGATTCTAATGGATTTTTTAATCACTTGCCTACCAGGCCAAATTCTGAAATTTCTCTCCTACATCTAAAAATCATCATTTTTTTTTTTTTTGCTAGAAAAATTACACAGAACCCCCAAAAATGATATTAGTTTTCTTAACAGAGACACTAGAAAATAAAATGGCGGTCACCGCAACTTTTTATCTTGCATGGAATTTGCGCAGCTATTTTTCAAACGCTTTTTTTTGGGTAAAAAAAAATATTTCATGCATTTAAAAAAAAAAAAAAAAAAACAGAAAAGTTAGCCAAATTTTTTTGTATGTGAAAGATGTTACGCCAAGTAAATTGACACCCAACATGTCACACTTCAAAATTGCACACGCTCGTGGAATGGCGCCAAACTTTGGTACTTAAAAATCCTTACAGGTTACATGTTTTGAGTTACAGAGGTGGTCTAGAGCTATAATTATTGCCCTCTCCCCAACGCTCACATCGACACCTTACATGAGTGTGCGATTTACATTATGCGTTCGCTTCTGCGAGGGAACACGCGGGGATGGTGGCGCTTTAAAAGCATTTAATTTTTTTTATTGTTAATTTTACTTTTTTCTAGTTTGATGCTCTCTTTTGAAATTTTTTTTTTTTTTTGATCACTTTTTTCCTATTACCTATTTTTTTCCTATTACAAGGAATGTAAACACCCCCTGTCATAGGAATAGTGTGTGACAGGTCCCCTTTAAAGTGAGATCTGAGGTCTAAAAAGTCCCCAGATGTCACCTCTAGGCTGGGAAGCCTGAAAAACAAACACCACACAAGGGATCGGGCAGAGGCATTTCTTAAAATTATGACATCACGCCCGGCCTCCGAACAAACAGACTCCAGGGACCATCTGGCCCACCGGAAATCTCTATGGTCAGCATCCAGCGCCGGTAGGTTCTTTCTCCGGTTCCCCAATGGCAGGGGCGAGCCGGGAGAAGCACTGGTGGGCGGTGGGAGGGGGGGCCGGGCCTCCCCTCCCACCACCTGCAAGAACGATTAAGCGGCTGAACCGCCGCTATGATCATTCTTATGGTAAAGGGAATCGCCGGCTGGAAAAGAAGATATCTGAACGATGTCTGTAACTGCACCCGTCATTCACAGATCGCCGCTCACACCCAATGTCGTCATATGACGCCGGGCGGGCAGGAAGCGGTTAAAGCGGAAGTAAACCCCCCTATCGTTTTTCAGCCAAGGAAGCTGCCATCTTTGCCTCTGTTTAATCTTCAACTGCCACAGTGCTGCACATGTGATCCGTTATGACACCAGCCATTGGATGGTTTGACTGTTTGGTTGAGAGCACAGCCAATGTGCAGTTAGCATTCACGGCATGCCTTTTTTTTTTTTAGACTGTTAAATCGATGGGTTTACTTCCGCTTTAAATAACAAACAAGTTATACTTACCTGCTCTGTGTGTAATGGTTTTGCACAGAACAGCCCAGATCCTCCTCTTCCGGGGTCCCGTGGCGGCACGCTCCTGGCTCCTCTGCCCCTGCAAAGTGCCCCCATAGCAAGCTGCTTGCTTCTGAGGGCATTCATGCGGGCTCAAACCTGAGCTAGGCTGCGCATGGCCACGCCCCCACTCTCTCCTCACTGGCTGCTATTGACAAATGGCTCCCACTGCCGGCTTGATCTCCAGTGAGAAGAGAGAGTGCAGAGAGCCGCTGCTGTTGGGGTCAGGTAAGTATTGAGTAATGTTTGGGTGGGGGAGCTGCACTCAGGTTTTTTAACGCAGAGAATGCACCGAGGATAAAAATGAACTTCCTTTTAGAAGCACACTACAATCTCAGTTTTATCCAGATAAAAATCATTAAAATCAGGGATGAGATATAGCAAACACAAGTAGGAAAATCAAAAGATAATTAAAAAAAAAACACACACACACATCTCACCATTGAGATGTTCGAGCTCCTGTGCTTTACGGTCATTTGTTCTAACTAAATCCCTCTTCTCAGCATCAATCGAATCTTTATTTCTAGTCAGTTGACTCTGCAAATAGAATTACAGGAAAGATTATAAACCATACAACTGCTTCACAGTAACCAATCGTTTTAACCACTTGAGCCCCGGAAGGTTTTACCCGCCCCCCCCCCCCCCCCCCCCCCCCCCCCCCCCCCCCACCCCCCCCCCCCCCCCCCCCCCCCCCCCCCCCCCTCCATAACCAATATCCAGCACTGCGCTACTTGAACTGATAATTGTGCGGTCATGCAACACTGTACCCAAACGACATTTTGTATGAGATAGAGATATAAAAAAATAATATTTTTTTTTTTTTTTTTTTGTGTGTGTACATTGCAAAAAATAAACCTAGTGGTGATCAAATTCCACCAAAAGAAATATTTTTCTCACAAAAATAGAGCTCATCTCTCATATAGATAGATACTCCAATTTTGTGAAAAAAATATATTTATTTTGGTGGAATTTGATCACCACTAGGTTTATTTTTTGCAATGTACACGAAAAAAAAACGAAAAAAAAATTAGAGAGATAGAGAAATAGATCTATCTATATCTATATATCCATCTCATTTTTTTTTGTGTACATTGCAAAAAATAAACCTAGTGGTGATTATATATATATATATTTATTATATATATATATATATATATATATATATATATATATATATATATATATATATATATAATATATATATATATATATATATATATTTTTATTATATAATTTTTTTTTTTTTTTTTTTTTTTTATTACTATCTGCTATAAAACCCACTAATAAAAAAATTAAATAAAAATTTCTTCATAAACTTTTGGCTAAAATGTATTTTGCTACATGTCTTTGGTAAAGAAAATCCCAATAAGTGTATATTATTTGGTTTGCGTGAAAGATATAGCATCTACAAATTATGGGATATATACTGGAATTCTATATATTTTTTTTTATAACAGTGGCGGTGATCAGCAACTTATAATGGGACTGAGTTAGTGCCAGATTTTCCGCCACACTATCAAACAGTACTGGCAGCCTTTGCGGCTGTCGGCTTGTAGTTTCCAATGAACTACCATGGCGATGTGAGCGATGTGATTTATTCTGACATTAAGGCTGGGTTCACACTGCTGCGGTGCGGGAACGCTGCGAATCTACTGCGCATGTCTCCCGCCGGCAGTTCACACTGCCCTATGCGAGCTGCTGGGAGTGTCAGTGAAATGTTAATGACACCCCCCATAGCAGCTCGCATATCGCAGTGCGATCTGCAAACTCGGACAGGAATCGGATCGCATGGTGAGAACACCATGCGATCCGATTCTGCTGCGGAACGAAAAAAAGGGTCCTGTCCGATTTCGGGCCGAATGCGATGCGAATTCAGCCATACTATCTGTATGGCTGAATTTGCATCGCACAGAGATCGCATATGATTTCAACTGCAGTGCGGTGCGAATCATATGCGATCTCCCGCACCGCAGCAGTGTGAACCGGGCCTAAGACTCAGTAAACTATCAGTACAAGCAAGCCGACACACTGACAGATCTGCAGGAGACCTGCATGACACCACGGATCTGCTGATCGCGTGTGCAATGCTTTACAGGCTCCTGCAACAAAAAATAATAAATGCACTTTTTTTTTACCTTTAAGTATTTTTTTTTTTTTTAAATAACAAACATCTCTTTACTTGGCTGCTCTGTGAAATGGAATTGCAAAAAATGGCCGCAAACCTCCTCTTTTTGGGACCCCCGCCAGCACTTCTGGCCCCTCCCATCTGTCCAGTGCCCCCATGGGAAAATGCTTCCCACATCCCCATACCCACTCATGCGTGCTCGCACCAAAGCACTGCCGCTGCCTCTATTAAAACAGACAGGGGTCTCGGTCCTGCCCCCGCCTCACTGGCTTTGATTGACAGCACTGGGTTGCCAATGGCTCCCGATGCCCCAGCAAAGCCAGTGAGAGAAGAGCTGCAGACGTCACCGGCTGCAGGATCTTATGAGGGCTCAGGTAAATAAAAAGGAGGGGATGCCGACAACTAAACATTATTTTACCTTCATGCAAGGAATGCATGAAGGAAAAATAATTTTTTAGGCTTTACAGCCACTTTAACACCAAAGAACAACCCAAAATAAATTCTCCTGCTCCTGACAAACGCAGTAAGTCATGTGTGGGGATGTTAGGTGTTGTCCGTACACAGCCCACAAACATATTTTTTATGCTACATAAAACAGATACCAAAAAAAAAATGTATGTATATTGCCCCTCCTTTTATTTACCCGAGCCCTCATCCGATCCAGCAGCTGGGGACGTTATGTTGACCGTGACCTCTGAACCCCAACACTAACCCTAGAAAACCTTGACTGTCTTTTCTTTTACAAACTTTGGTTTGTTTACATTTCCTCTCTAACAAGATGATACAATGTATAGAAGAATACAATGTATGATATAATTTATAGAAGAATACAATGTATACAAGAATACAATGTATGATACAATGTATACAAGAATACAATGTATGATACAATGTATACAAGAATACAATGTATAGAAGAATACAATGTATGATACAATGTATACAAGAATACAATGTATAGAAGAATACAATGTATGATATAATGTATACAAGAAAACAATGTATAGAAGAATACAATGTATGATATAATGTAAAGAAGAATACAATGTATGATATAATGTATACAAGAATACAATGTATGATATAATGTATAGAAGAATACAAGGTATGATATAATGTATAGAAGAATACAATGTATAATATAATGTATAGAAGAATACAACGTATGATATAATGTATATAAGAATACAAGGCATCTTTCCCTTCATTCAGAAAAGGCAGTAAACACAGGGGAGGAGCTCACAGTGTTCATTGTGATAGCGAATCAGAGGCTCTCACAGTGATCAGGTGACCTGAAACTGACAGTTGCGGGTTCTGAGGCTCTCAGTGAGACCCCGGGTCTCTGTAAGGCGCACTCCCAGCACAAAGGGAGGCATATATGCAGCCCTACGTAAAAAAAACTCAGTGCAGTGGAAACTCCTATGTGTTACATCGGCAGGACAGGGGAAGTTCTGTTTTAAGGACTCGCCCCCCGCTCCTCTTGAAAAACTGTCACTTTTGGGGGGGGTACCAGCTTCCCACTTCCGTTCTGAGCGATGTGGACACGGAAGTCCTCCCCCCTCTAGTCTTCTGGGACACTGACAGGTTCTAGAAGATGGCATCCACCTCTCATGATGCGCAGTGGGCACTCAGTTGCGAAGCCACAAGTTGTCCCAGCCGGGTGCCCATAGCAGAGATGCCGGGAACCGAAGACAGCGGGTGAGACCGTCCGGGGTGATCACGCCGCTGGATCGTGGGACAGGTGAGCGATTGTTTTTGTAGCTGCTGACATTTATTTTTGTCACAGGTGGTGGGACCTTCTCTATAGGGATCGGTAAAGCTGTTATATGGAAAGGATAATTCCAGCAATTCGATGTTACAAATTACCTGTAAGGCCAAAAGCCGATGATTGGAGGTCTCCATGTCTCTCATCTTCTCACTGATTTCTTTCTGCTCCTCAACTAAAAAACAAACAATGTATCAGTTGTAGGAATGATTTCCTGAGTGATTAATAAGGGGGAGGAGACGTGAGGAAGGGAGGGAGGAGAAGACGCGAGGAAGGGGGGGGAGGGAGGGAGGAGAAGACGCGAGGAAGGGGGGGGGGGGAGGGAGGGAGGAGAAGACGCGAGGAAGGGGGGGGGGGGAGGGAGGGAGGAGAAGACGCGAGGAAGGGGGGGGGGGGGGGGGGGGGGGGGGGGAGGGAGGGAGGAGAAGACGCGAGGAAGGGGGGGGGGGAGGGAGGGAGGGAGAGGAGACGCGAGGGGGGGGGGGGTGAGAGAGGGAGGAGAAGACGCGAGGAAGGGGGGGGGTGAGAGAGGGAGGAGAAGACGCGAGGAAGGGGGGGGGGGGACGGGCGGGGGGGGGGGGGGGACGAGACGCGAGGAAGGGGGGGGGGGGGAGGGACGCGAGGAAGGGGGGGGGGACGAGACGCGAGGAAGGGGGGGGGGACGAGACGCGAGGAAGGGGGGGGGGACGAGGGCGGGACGGGGGGGGGGACGAGACGGGGGGGGGGGGGACGCGAGAGGGGAAGGGGGGGGGGACGAGACGCGAGGAAGGGGGGGGGACGAGACGCGAGGAAGGGGGGGGGGGACGAGGGGACGGGAGAAGGGGGGGGGGTCGGGGCGCGAGGGGGGGGGGGGGGGGGGGGGGGGGGGGGGGGGGGGGGGGGGGGGGGGGGGGGGGGGGGGGGGGGGGGGGGGGGGGGGGGGGGGGGGGGGGGGGGGGGGGGGGGGGGGGGGGGGGGGGGGGGGGGGGGGGGGGGGGGGTGGGAGGGGGGGGGGGGGAGGGGGGGGGGGGGGGGGGGGGGGGGGGGGGGGGGGGGGGGGGGGGGGGGGGGGGGGGGGGGGGGGGGGGGGGGGGGGGGGGGGGGGGGGGGGGGGGGGGGGGGGGGGGGGGGGGGGGGGGGGGGGGGGGGGGGGGGGGGGGGGGGGGGGGGGGGGGGGGGGGGGGGGGGGGGGGGGGGGGGGGGGGGGGGGGGGGGGGGGGGGGGGGGGGGGGGGGGGGGGGGGGGGGGGGGGGGGGGGGGGGGGGGGGGGGGGGGGGGGGGGGGGGGGGGGGGGGGGGGGGGGGGGGGGGGGGGGGGGGGGGGGGGGGGGGGGGGGGGGGGGGGGGGGGGGGGGGGGGGGGGGGGGGGGGGGGGGGGGGGGGGGGGGGGGGGGGGGGGGGGGGGGGGGGGGGGGGGGGGGGGGGGGGGGGGGGGGGGGGGGGGGGGGGGGGGGGGGGGGGGGGGGGGGGGGGGGGGGGGGGGGGGGGGGCCCGGCGGGGGGGGGGGGGGGGGGGGGGGGGGGCGGGGGGGGGGGGGGGGGGGGGGGGGGGGGGGGGGGGGGGGGGGGGGGGGGGGGGGGGGGGGGGGGCGAGGGGGGGGGGGGGGGGGAGACGGGGGGGGGGGGGGGGGGGGGGGGGGGGCGAGGGGGGGGGGGGGGGGGGGGGGGGGGGGGGGGGGGGGGGGGGGGGGGGGGGGGGGGGGGGGGGGGGGGGGGGGGGGGGGGGGGGGGGGGGGGGGGGGGGGGGGGGGGGGGGGGGGGGGGGGGGGGGGGGGGGGGGGGGGGGGGGGGGGGGGGGGGGGGGGGGGGGGGGGGGGGGGGTGGGGGGACGGGGGGGGGGGGGGGGGGGGGAGGGGGGGGGGGGGGGGGGGGGGGGGGGGGGGGGGGGGGGGGGGGGGGGGGGGGGGGGGGGGGGGGGGGGGGGCGGGAGGCGGGGGGGGGGGGCGGAGACGGGGGGGGGGGGGAGACGCGAGAAAGGGGGGGGGGGAGACGCGAGGGGGGGGGGGAGGGGACGCGAGGGGGGGGGGGGGGGGGGAGACGCGAGGGGGGGGGGGGGGGAGGAGACGCGGGAAAGGGGGGGGGGGGAGGAGACGCGAGAAAGGGGGGGGGGGAGGAGACGCGAGAAAGGGGGGGGGGGAGGAGACGCGAGAAAGGGGGGGGGGAGGAGACGACTTACCTTTCTTATTGAGCTGCTCCTGGAGGTTCTGACACTCCTGGGACTCGGAGACGAGGCGCTCTTGGCTCTGGGCGAGACGTTTCTCGATATCGAAGTATTGTTGTTCTGGGAAGAGAAGAAGACGCGATCAGCAGAGAGAAAACACCAACCTGTGAGGTCATAGTGAACCTTCTCTATAAACGTCACCAGTCCAACAATGACGTTAAGATGCATATAAAAAAAATATTATACAAGAGAAATATTTTGAAAGCCCCCCCAATATAAAAAGCACAGGGCAGGGTGAGCATTTGTATATAATCATCAATTGTGCCATATTGTCAAGTGACAGACCGCCCCTGGGGGGGGGACCGCAGTGACAGGCCGTCCTTCGGGAGGGGGGGGGGAGAACCCCAGTGACAGGCCGTCCTTCGGGGGGGGGGGGGGAGAACCCCAGTGACAGGCCGTCCTTCGGGAGGGGGGGGGGGAGAACCCCAGTGACAGGCCGTCCTTCGGGAGGGGGGGGGGGAGAACCCCAGTGACAGGCCGTCCTTCGGGACAGGGGGGGGGGGGGGGGGGGGGGGGGGGGGGGGGGGGGGGGGGGGGGAGAACCGTCCGGGGTGGAGGGGGGGGGGGGGAAGGGGGGGGGGGGGGAACAGGCCGGGGGAGGGGGGGGGGGGGGAGAACCCCAGTGACAGGCCGTCTTTCGGGGGAGGGGGGGGGGAGGGGGGGGGGGAGAACCCCAGTGACAGGCCGTCCTTCGGGAGGGGGGGGGGGGGGGGGGGGGGGGAGAACCCCAGGGGGGGGTGAGGGGGGGGCCGTCTTTCGGGGGAGGGGGGGGGGGAGAACCCCAGTGACAGGGCCGGGTCCTTGGGGGCGGGGGGGGGGAGAACCCCCAGTGACAGGGGTGGGGCCGTCCCTTCGGGGAGGAGGGGGGGTGGGGGGGGGGGAGGGGGGGGGGGGGGGTTCCTTTTTCGGAGAAGGGGGGGGGGAGGGGGGGGGGGAGAACCCCAGTCCTCCTTCGGGAGGGGGGGGGGGAGAACCCCAGTGACAGGCCGTCCTTCGGGAGGGGGGGGGGAGAACCCCAGTGACAGGCCGTCCTTCGGGAGGGGGGGGGGGGGGGGAGAACCCCAGTGACAGGCCGTCCTTCGGGAGGGGGGGGGGGAGAACCCCAGTGACAGGCCGTCCTTCGGGAGGGGGGGGGGAGAACCCCAGTGACAGGCCGTCCTTCGGGAGGGGGGGGGGGGGGAGGAGAACCCCAGTGACAGGCCGTCCTTCGGGAGGGGGGGGGGAGAACCCCAGTGACAGGCCGTCCTTCGGGAGGGGGGGGGAGAACCCCAGTGACAGGCCGTCCTTCGGGAGGGGGGGGGGGGGGAGAACCCCAGTGACAGGCCGTCCTTCGGGAGGGGGGGGGGGGAGAACCCCAGTGACAGGCCGTCCTTCGGGAGGGGGGGGGGGGAGAAACCCAGTGACAGGCCGTCCTTCGGGAGGGGGGGGGGGGGAGAACCCCAGTGACAGGCCGTCCTTCGGGAGGGGGGGGGGGGGGGAGAACCCCAGTGACAGGCCGTCCTTCGGGAGGGGGGGGGGGGGGAGAACCCAGAAAAGAGAAGTAGAGAAGAGAGAATAAGTGACAGGCCGTCCTTCGGGAGGGGGGGGGGGGAGAACCCCAGTGACAGGCCGTCCTTTCGGGGGGGGGGGGGGAGAAACCCAGTGACAGGCCGTCCTTCGGAGAGGAAGTGACAGAAAGAGGGGGGGGGGGGAGAACCCCAGTGACAGGCCGTCCTTCGGGAGGGGGGGGAGAAAGGCCGTCCTTCGGGAGGGGGGGGAGGGAGAACCCAGTGACAGGCCGTCCTTCGGGGGGAGGGGGGGGGGGGACAGGCCGTCCTTCGGGGGGAGGGGGAGAACCCCAGTGACAGGCCGTCCTTCGGGGGGGGGAGGGGGGGGAGAACCCCCAGTGACAGGCCGTCCTTCGGGAGGGGGGGGGGGGGGAAACCCCAGTGGTGGGGGGGGGGGGGGGGGGGAGAACCCCAGTGACAGGCCGTCCTTCGTGGGGGGGGGGGGGGAGAACCCCAGTGACCAGGCCGGGGGGGGGGGGGGGGGGAGAACCCCAGTGACAGGCCGTCCTTCGGGGGGAGGGGGAGAACCCCAGTGACAGGCCGTCCTTCGGGGGGAGGGGGAGAACCCCAGTGACAGGCCGTCCTTCGGGGGGAGGGGGAGAACCCCAGTGACAGGCCGTCCTTCGGGGGGAGGGGGAGAACCCCAGTGACAGGCCGTCCTTCGGGGGGAGGGGGAGAGTGACAGGCCGTCCTTCGGGGGGAGGGGGAGAACCCCAGTGACAGGCCGTCCTTTGGGGGGAGGGGGAGAACCCCAGTGACAGGCCGTCCTTCGGGGGGAGGGGGAGAACCCCAGTGACAGGCCGTCCTTCGGGGGGAGGGGGAGAACCCCAGTGACAGGCCGTCCTTCGGGGGGAGGGGGAGAACCCCAGTGACAGGCCGTCCTTCGGGGGGAGGGGGAGAACCCCAGTGACAGGCCGTCCTTCGGGGGGAGGGGGAGAACCCCAGTGACAGGCCGTCCTTCGGGGGGAGGGGGACCACAGTGACAGGCCGTCCTTCGGGGGGAGGGGGGACACCATTATCACAGCGGTGCCGTGTACACACAGTTGGGAGGGAGCTCTCTCTGATTCTCTCCCCCTGTCTCATCACTCTCTCTCCTCTGTCTCTTCTCTCTCCTCTCTCTCCTGTCTCTTCTCTCTCCTGTCTCTTCTCTCTCCTGTCTCTTCTCTCTCCTGTCTCTTCTCTCTCCTGTCTCTTCTCTCTCCTGTCTCTTCTGTCTCTTCTCTCTCTCTGTCTCTTCTCTCTCTCCTGTCTCTTCTCTCTCTCCTGTCTCTTCTCTCCCCGTCTCTTCTCTCCCCGTCTCTTCTCTCTCCTGTCTCTCTCCTGTCTCTCTCTCCTGTCTCTTCTCTCTCTTCTCTCCCCGTCTCTTCTCTCTCTTCTCTCCCCGTCTCTTCTCTCTCTTCTCTCCCCGTCTCTTCTCTCTCTCCCCCCGTCTCTTCTCTCTCTCTCTCCCCGTCTCTTCTCTCTCTTCTCTCCCCGTCTCTTCTCTCTCTTCTCTCCCCGTCTCTTCTCTCTCTTCTCTCCCCGTCTCTTCTCTCTCTTCTCTCCCCGTCTCTTCTCTCTCTTCTCTCCCCGTCTCTTCTCTCTCTTCTCTCCCCGTCTCTTCTCTCTCTTCTCTCCCCGTCTCTTCTCTCTCTTCTCTCCCCGTCTCTTCTCTCTCTTCTCTCCCCGTCTCTTCTCTCCCCGTCTCTTCTCTCCCCGTCTCTTCTCTCTCTCTCTCCCCGTCTCTTCTCTCTCCTGTCTCTCTCCTGTCTCTCTCTCCTGTCTCTCCTCTCTCCCCCCTGTCTCTTATCTCTCTCCCCCTGTCTCTTATCTCTCTCCCCCCTGTCTCTTATCTCTCTCCCCCCTGTCTCTTATCTCTCTCCCCCTGTCTCTTATCTCTCCCCCTGTCTATTATCTCTCCCCCTGTCTCTCTCCCCCTGTCTCTTCTCTCTCCTCCTGTCTCTTCTCTCTCCTCCTGTCTCTTCTCTCTCTCCTGTCTCTTCTCTCTCTCCTCCTGTCTCTTCTCTCTCTCCTCCTGTCTCTTCTCTCTCTCCTCCTGTCTCTTCTCTCTCTCCTCCTGTCTCTTCTCTCTCTCCTCCTGTCTCTTCTCTCTCTCCTCCTGTCTCTTCTCTCTCTCCTCCTGTCTCTTCTCTCTCTCCTCCTGTCTCTTCTCTCTCTCCTCCTGTCTCTTCTCTCTCTCCTCCTGTCTCTTCTCTCTCTCCTCCTGTCTCTTCTCTCTCTCCTCCTGTCTCTTCTCTCTCTCCTCCTGTCTCTTCTCTCTCTCCTCCTGTCTCTTCTCTCTCTCCTCCTGTCTCTTCTCTCTCTCCTCCTGTCTCTTCTCTCTCTCTCCCTGTCTCTTCTCTCTCCCCCTGTCTCTTCTCTTCTCTCTCCCCCCTGTCTCTTCTCTCTCTCCTCCTGTCTCTTCTCTCTCTCTCCCTGTCTCTTCTCTCTCCCCCTGTCTCTTCTCTCTCCCCCTGTCTCTTCTCTTCTCTCTCCCCCTGTCTCTTCTCTTCTCTCTCCCCCTGTCTCTTCTCTCTCTCTCATACCGGAGTCCACTTTGTACTTCTCATGTCGGGACTTCATGGCGTCGATCTCGGCCTGCTGCTCGGACAGGAATCTCTCCAGCTTGGTGTGGACGGATTTGGGTAATTTGCTCATCTCCGCCTTCTCCAGAACTTGCTGCAGAACGGCCGCCATCTTCTCCCCTCACCGACCCGCCAACCGAGTCCCACACAACACAAGTATGAGGGGGCGGGGACACAGGTCACATGTACCGTGACTTCACTTCCGCTTCCGCTAATAGACTTCCCACAATCCCAGTCTCTGCCCGGCCAGGCTCCGCCCTACAGGAAGTCCAATTCCGGTCAGACCACACCCCCGAAAAACTCGACCAATCAGCAGAGAGAACAACACAGCTCGTTCCGCCCTATGGAGCCAATCAGAAGAAAGAGAGCGCGGTTTAAAACACTCTACTCCCTCCCCCCCAACTCTCTCTACACCATGGGGGTCCTCTCGCCTCCCTCCCTCCTTCCCCCCCCCTCTACACCACGGGGGTCCTTCCTCCCTCCCCCCTACACCACGGGGGTCCTTTCTCCTCCCCCCCTACACCACGGGGGTCCCCCCTTCTACACAACGGGGGTCCTTCCTCCCTCCCCCCCCCTACACCACGGGGGTCCTTCCTCCCTCCCCCCTACACCACGGGGGTCCTTCCTCCTCCCCCCCCCCTACACCACGGGGGTCCTTCCTCCCTCCCCCCCTACACCACGGGGGTCCTTCCTCCCTCCCCCCCCCTACACCACGGGGGTCCTTTCTCCTCCCCCCCCTACACCACGGGGGTCCCCCCTTCTACACAACGGGGGTCCTTCCTCCCTCCCCCCCTACACCACGGGGGTCCTTCCTCCCTCCCCCCTACACCACGGGGGTCCTTTCTCCCCCCCCCCCCTACACCACGGGGGTCCCCCCCTTCTACACAACGGGGGTCCTTCCTCCCTCCCCCCCTACACCACGGGGGTCCTTCCTCCCTCCCCCCTACACCACGGGGGTCCTTCCTCCCTCCCCCCTACACCACGGGGGTCCTTTCTCCTCCCCCCCCTACACCACGGGGGTCCCCCCTTCTACACAACGGGGGTCCTTCCTCCCTCCCCCCCCTACACCACGGGGGTCCTTCCTCCCTCCCCCCTACACCACGGGGGTCCTTCCTCCCTCCCCCCCCCCCCTACACCACGGGGGTCCTTCCTCCCTCCCCCCCCTACACCACGGGGGTCCTTCCTCCCTCCCCCCCCCTACACCACGGGGGTCCTTTCTCCTCCCCCCCCTACACCACGGGGGTCCCCCCTTCTACACAACGGGGGTCCTTCCTCCCTCCCCCCCTACACCACGGGGGTCCTTCCTCCCTCCCCCCTACACCACGGGGGTCCTTTCTCCTCCCCCCCTACACCACGGGGGTCCCCCCTTCTACACAACGGGGGTCCTTCCTCCCTCCCCCCCCTACACCACGGGGGTCCTTCCTCCCTCCCCCCTACACCACGGGGGTCCTTCCTCCCTCCCCCCCCCTACACCACGGGGGTCCTTCCTCCCTCCCCCCCCTACACCACGGGGGTCCTTCCTCCCTCCCCCCCTACACCACGGGGGTCCTTTCTCCTCCCCCCCCTACACCACGGGGGTCCCCCCCTTCTACACAACGGGGGTCCTTCCTCCCTCCCCCCTACACCACGGGGGTCCTTCCTCCCTCCCCCCTACACCACGGGGGTCCTTTCTCCCCCCCCCCCTACACCACGGGGGTCCCCCCCTTCTACACAACGGGGGTCCTTCCTCCCTCCCCCCCTACACCACGGGGGTCCTTCCTCCCTCCCCCCCTACACCACGGGGGTCCTTCCTCCCTCCCCCCTACACCACGGGGGTCCTTCCTCCCTCCCCCCTACACCACGGGGGTCCTTTCTCCTCCCCCCCTACACCACGGGGGTCCCCCCTTCTACACAACGGGGGTCCTTCCTCCCTCCCCCCCCTACACCACGGGGGTCCTTCCTCCCTCCCCCCTACACCACGGGGGTCCTTCCTCCCTCCCCCCCCCTACACCACTGGGGTCCTTCCTCCCTCCCCCCCTACACCACGGGGGTCCTTCCTCCCTCCCCCCCCTACACCACGGGGGTCCTTTCTCCTCCCCCCCCTACACCACGGGGGTCCCCCCCTTCTACACAACGGGGGTCCTTCCTCCCTCCCCCCCTACACCACGGGGGTCCTTCCTCCCTCCCCCCCCCTACACCACGGGGGTCCTTTCTCCCCCCCCCCTACACCACGGGGGTCCCCCCTTCTACACAACGGGGGTCCTTCCTCCCTCCCCCCCTACACCACGGGGGTCCTTCCTCCCCCCCCCCTACACCACGGGGGTCCTTCCTCCCTCCCCCCTACACCACGGGGGTCCTTCCTCCCTCCCCCCCTACACCACGGGGGTCCTTCCTCCCTCCCCCCCTACACCACGGGGGTCCTTCCTCCCTCCCCCCCCCTACACCACGGGGGTCCTTCCTCCCTCTCCCCCCCTACACCACGGGGGTCCTTCCTCCCTCCCCCCCCCCTACACCACGGGGGTCCTTCCTCCCTCCCCCCCCCCTACACCACGGGGGTCCTTCCTCCCTCCCCCCCCTACACCACGGGGGTCCTTCCTCCCTCCCCCCCCCTACACCACGGGGGGTCCTTCCTCCCTCCCCCCCACACCACGGGGGTCCTTCCTCCTCCCCCCCCCCCTACACCACGGGGGTCCTTCCTCCCCCCCCCCCTACACCACGGGGGTCCTTCCTCCCTACCCCCCCCCCCCCCCCCCCCCACCACGGGGGTCCTTCCTCCCTACACCCCCCCCCCCCCACGGGGGTCCTTCCTCCCTACACCACGGGGGTCCTTCCTCCCTCCCCCCTACACCACGGGGGTCCTTCCTCCCTCCCCCCCTACACCACGGGGGTCCTTCCTCCCTCCCCCCCTACACCACGGGGGTCCTTCCTCCCTCCCCCCCTACACCACGGGGGTGCTTCCTCCCTCTCCCCCTACACCACGGGGGTGTTTTCCTCCCTCTCTCCCCTACCACCACGGGGGTGCTTCCTCCCTCTCCCCCCCCCCTACACCACGGGGGTGCTTCCTCCCCCTCCCCCCTACACCTCGGGGGTGCTTCCTCCCTCTCCCCCTACACCACGGGGGTGCTTCCTCCCTCTCCCCTACACCACGGGGGTCCTTCCTCCCTACACCACGGGGGTCCTTCCTCCCTCCCCCCTACACCCCGGGGGTCCTTCCTCCCTCCCCCCCCTACACCACGGGGGTCCTTCCTCCCTCCCTCCCCCCCCTACACCACGGGGGTCCTTCCTCCCTCCCCCCCCTACACCACGGGGGTGCTTCCTCCCTCTCCCCCTACACCACGGGGGTGCTTCCTCCCTCTCCCCCTACACCACGGGGGTGCTTCCTCCCTCTCCCCCTACACCACGGGGGTGCTTCCTCCCTCTCCCCCTACACCACGGGGGTGCTTCCTCCCTCTCCCCCTACACCACGGGGGTGCTTCCTCCCTCTCCCCCTACACCACGGGGGTGCTTCCTCCTCCCCCCCTACACCACGGGGGTGCTTCCTCCTCCCCCCCCCTACACCACGGGGGTGCTTCCTCCCTCCCCCCCCCTACACCACGGGGGTGCTTCCTCCCTCTCCCCCCCTACACCACGGGGGTGCTTCCTCCCTCTCCCCCTACACCACGGGGGTGCTTCCTCCTCCCCCCCCCCTACACCACGGGGGTCCTTTCTCCTCCCCCCCTACACCACGGGGGTCCTTTCTCCTCCCCCCCCTACACCACGGGGGTCCTTTCTCCTCCCCCCCCCTACACCACGGGGGTCCTTTCTCCTCCCCCCCCCTACACCACGGGGGGTCCTTTCTCCTCCCCCCCCTACACCACGGGGGGTCCTTTCTCCTCCCCCCCCCCTACACCACGGGGGGTCCTTTCTCCTCCCCCCCCTACACCACGGGGGTCCTTTCTCCTCCCCCCCTACACCACGGGGGTCCCTTCTCCTCCCCTCTACACCATGGGGGTATATTGATTGGTTTGCGCAAAAGTTATCGCGTCTACAGAATAGAGGATAGATTTATGGCATTTTTTTTTTTTTTTTTTTTTACTAGTAATGGGGACGATCTGCGATTTTTATCGGGAATGCGGCTGACACATCAGACATTTTTGACACAATTTTGGGACCATTGTCATTAATACAGCGATCAGAGCTATTAAAATGCACTGATTCCTGTATAAATATCACTGGCAGGGAAAAGGGTTAACACTAGGGGGGTGATGAAGGGGTTAAATGTGTCCTAGGGAGTGATTCTAACTGTGCGGGGAGGTGATCGATCAATGTTCCTCTGTACTGGGAACACACGATGGGTCTCCTCTCCCCTGACAGGACGTGGATCTCTAATGTTTACACACTCAGATCCACGGCCCGGCTCTGTTACCGGCAATCGCAGGTGCCCGTGGGACATTGCGGCCGCCGGGCACACGCCTCGGCTCCCGAGTGACGCAGTGGGCGCTTGTGCACGCCCCCTAGACGGTCGGGAAGCCCAGGACGTCATATGACGCCCGCCCAGGGTGGGAGATCCCTCCACCGGACGTCGTATGACTATGGGCCGGGTATGAAGTGGTTAAAGAATATCTGTGGGAGTGTTTTGGGCCCCGTATGTAAAACATGGATAAGCCCCGGAATTCCACTCATTATAAGCGCGTTTACCCCGCCGAACCGCGTCAGAGTACGACTTCTTTTATGATGGATACCATCAAGGGTCCAAAGTTTAGATCCTACAGGCGCTTTATATCTGAAGAGATGTAGATCCCTAAATAGAATATAGAATGAAGGCGCCACACAAAAGGAAAAGATTGTTGCAATGTGGTCCTCGTCCTCAAAGGCGCATGGCGGCTCGGCATCAACACTATAAAAAAAACGGGGAACAAATAATGCGTAAAACCACACTAAGCATAGACGGAAGCTGCCAACATAAATAAGTGATCTCACACAACGCAAAGGTCAATATAAATGAATAATATGTGGCGCTACCCAACCAAAATAAAAATGAAAAAAAGATAATATATAAACAAGGATAATCAATATATAAAATATATAGATACAAAATCTTCATAAATGCATCAATGAATAAATCTTCAAAAGTACAATGTTGCAAGTGAGTGTTTGGGATATTTATTATTGCAACATTGTACTTTTTTGGATTTATTCTAGACATGTGCACAATAGAAAAATTTTGTTTATTTTCGTTTCCGTTGATTAGTTTTTCCGTTAGTTTAATTTTCGTTCATTCGAAATTCGGACACATTCGTATTTTCGTAGATTTAGTTGCATTCGTACTTTCCTGAGATTGATTTGTTCGTACTTTCGTAACATTGTTTTCGTAGATTCGTAATCGGAGCATAATTCATAATGTTATGTAATGTGTATGCTATTATTACATTGTAAGGGACACGGAAAATTACGAATCGAAAAAAAAAAAAAGTTACGAATGTACAAATTTTTTCGTTCATTTTGATTTTCGTTGTTCCTGTTTTCGTTTTTCGGATTTTATTCTTTCGTAGTTTCTAATTTGGTCAATTTGGATTTTCGTTGTTTTTCGGATTCAAACATTCGTTAAAAATTTTAGCGAATCGTTCGTTCATTCGTACGATAACGAATGAACGAATATAATGAATTTTAACAAAAAAAACACGAAACAAATTGCACATGTCTAATTTATTCATTGATGCATTTTTGAAGATTTTGTATCTATATATATATATATATATATATATATATATATATATATATATATATATATATATATATATTTATCCTTGTTTATATATTATCTTTTTTTAATTTTTATCTTGGTTCGGTAGCGCCACATATTATTACTTTATTTCGGCATCAACACTAATTTCTCGATATGTACTGTAAAACCTTGGATTGCGAGCTTAAAGCGGAGCTCCACCCGATTTTTAATCAATAGCTCCCTAATATTATTTTTATCGATTTATATATAAATCTGAAAACATTTTTTAGATATACATTTTTTTTTTTTCTGCAGATCTTGGCCATTTCTGGGTTCGGGGGATTGCGGATATGGGCGGGGTTGGTGCGGCTATTACGACACTTCCTTTGTGCCGCACTGTCTCCTGGGATCCTTTTTTCTTGTTGCCAGGAGTCTGTGCGGCCTCCTGGCGCGAGTTAGAACCCTGAAGTGATGTCATTACGCTCTCTCCTCGACGATTGTCCACTCTATCTGCAATCAGAACGGGGCAGGACTTACGATGCCGCCGCCCGTTGTGATGGCAACAGAAGCTGTTGACGGCCCTCCTATGTAAATATTACTGCGCGTGTGCGAGATCTTAGATAGACCGGGTGTTGCCTTCTGGGAGATGCACATCACTAGACATGTGCACAATAGAAAAATTTGTTTCGTTTCCGTTGATTCGTAATTTCGTAAGTCGTCGGTGTTCGTATTCGTAACGATTCGTATTTTCGTAAGAGTTATTTTTTCGTTGATTCGTTTTTCCGTTAGTTTATTTTTTGTTTATTCTAAATTCGGACGCATACGTATTTTCGTAGATTTAGTTACATTCGTACTTTCGTAAGATTGATTTATTCGTACTTTTGTAACATTGTTTTCGTAGATTCGTAATCGGAGCATAATTCATAATGTTATGTAATGTGTATGCTATTGTTACATTGTAAGAGACACGGAAAATTATGAATCGAAAAAAAAAGTTACGAATTTTTTCGTTCAATCCATTCGAGGCACGTTAAGCAGCGCCATTGTGAGGGACACGGAAAATGACCAATTCAAACAAAAAAAAAAAAAAGTTACGAATGTACAAATTTTTTCGTTCATTTTGATTTTCGTTGTTCCTGTTTTCGTTTTTCGGATTTTCTTCTTTCGTAGTTTCGTTGTTTCTAATTTGGTCAATTCAGATTTTCGTTTTTCATATTCGTTCGATTCGATAATTCGTTAAAATTTTTAGCGAATCATTCGTACGATAACGAATGAACGAATTTTAACGGAAAAACAAAAAAATACGAAACGAATTGCACATGTCTACACATCACTGAATCCAGGAAGAGAATGCCTGTGGGCTTCACTATGTAGATGATTTTTATAAAGCGTTCTTATATTCTAAAAAAGCAATGGGAAAACTTCAAAAAACGGGACATGTAAGTAACAAATTTCAAAACAAATTTTGTTTTATTATTGTCACAAAAAAAAAATGTCAGAGGCAGTGGAGCCCCGCTTTAAAGCGGAGCTCCACCGTGAAGTGGAACTACCACTTATCGGAGCCCTCCCCCCTCCGGTGCCACAATTGGCACCTTCCAGGGGGGAGGGGCATAGATAGCCACAGATTCTGCGGCTATTACGCCACTTCCTGCGGGGGCCCCCACTGTCTGCTGGGGAAACACGGATCCCAGAGACAGCAGGGACCGTCCTTATTGCAAAGCGCGACTCGCGCATGCGCAGTAGGGAACCGGGAAGCGAAGCCGCAAGGCCTCACTTCCTGATTCCCATACCAAAGATGGAGGCGGCAGCAGCCGAGAGCCGATCGACAGATCGGGCTTCGGGTGCCGACATCGCGGACGCGTTGGACAGGTAAGTGTCCCTATTTTAAAAGTCAGCAGCTGCAGTATTTGTAGCTTCTGACTTTAAAAAAAAAAATATATAAATTTCGCCGGACTCCCTCTTTAACCACTTTAAGATCGTTTTGAGATTTTGGTGTTTACATGTTTAAAACAGGTTTTGTTGCTAGAAAATTACTTGGAACCCCCAAACATTATACATATATTTTTTTCTAACACCCTAGAGAATAAAATGGCGGTCTTCCAAAAAAAGCGCACTTTTTTTGGAAAAAAATCACTTTTTTTTAATCAAAAAATAAGACAACAGTAAAGTTAGTCCAATTTTTTTTTTATATCCTGAAAGATAATGTTATGCCAAGTAAATTGATACCCAACATGTCTCGCTTCAAAATTGCGCCCCACTCGTGGAATAGCGACAAACTTTTACCCTAAAAAAATCTCCATAGGTGACGTTTAAAAAATTCTACAGGTTGCATGTTTTGTGTTACAGAGCAGGTCTAGGGCTAGAATAATTGCTCTCACTCTACCGATTGTGGCGATACCTCACATGTGTGGTTTGACCACCCTTTTCATATGCGGGCGCTATTCGCGTATGCGTTCGCTTCTGCACTGTGTTTTTTTTTTTTCTTATTTATTTTACTTGATTTTATTTATTTTTTCACCGTTTAAAAAAAAAAAAAAATTGGGTCACTTCTATATTCCTATTACAAGGAATGTAAACATCCCTTGTAATAGAAAAAAATCATGACAGGTCCTCTTTAATATGAGATCTGGGGGGTCAAAAGGGCCTCACATCTCATATTTGGACTTAAAGAGGAGTGCCAAAAAAAAAAAAAAAAAATGTAAAAGTCAGCAGCTACAAATACTGCAGCTGCTGACTTTTAATAATCGGACACTTACCTGTCCCGGGGTCCAGCGATGCGGGGGGGAACGAGACCCCCCCCCCTCGTTCCCCGCGGCGCCGGCATTCTTAATGTGGGAACCCGGCTGTGGCTTCACAGCCGGGCACCCACTGCGCATGCGCGAGCGGCGCCGTTATTCAACGCTTACTCATCTGGGACACATGACAGGTCCCAGATGACTGTGCGGCGCCTACAGGAAGTGACGTTTAGCCCGGGCAATGAAGGTGGCAGACTACGAGGGACCCCTAGCAACAGGCATTTAGAGGTGAGTAAAAAACATTTTTTTTACTTTTTTTTTATGATTTTTAAGCCACTTTTTTTTTTTTTTTTTTTTTTTTTTTTGCCCGCAACCCCACTTTAAATGCAAAAAAAAGAGACGGGTGGGGGCCATCTTCCCCTCACTCGTCTCCATACCCAGCTAGGAAAAAGACCCGATCGCCTCCGCTGCTACCGACAGCTCCCGTAAGCGGCGGAAGGCGCTGGAGAGCGGCAGGAGCTCCAGAGTATAGAAGAGAGGAACCGCTAATGCCGCGTACACACGACCGGACTTTTCGACAGCAATGGTCCGACAGAATGAATCCGTCGGACAGTTCGATCGTGTGTGTGAGCTCCATCGGACCTTTGCTGTCCAAAAATCTGACAGACTTTAGAAATGGAACATGTTTCAAATTTTTCCGCCGGACTCGGTTCCTATCGAGAAATACGTTCGTCTGTATGTTGGTCCGATGGACAAAAACCGACGCCAGGGCAGCTATTGGCTACTGGCTATGAACGTCCTTATTCTAGTCCGGTTGTACGTCATCATGGTCTAATCCGTCGGACTTTGGTGTGATCGTGTGTGGACAAGTCCGTTCATTCGGAAAGTCCATCGGAACTCCGCCAAAAGTCCGCTCGTGTGTACGCGGCATTAGTGTAGCAATATCTTGCTAAATGTTGTACCTTCATTAATAGTAACCATATTGCTACACTTAGAGGCGCCTCTCTCCTCTTTTATACTCTGCTGTGACGTGACGCTACTTGTATATCAAGACATCGCTTGTATATCGAGTCAAAATGTATTAAAAAACGTTGCTTGTCTTGCAAAACATTCTCAAACCAAGATACCGTATATGCTCGAGTATAAGCCGAGTTTTTCAGCATATTTTTTTTGTGCTGAAAATGCCCCCCTCGGCTTATACTTGAGTCAAGCACTTTTTTGTAGCAGAGAATGACATTTTCCGACCCGACTTTGGGGCCCGTATCTCGGGCCATTTGGTACTAGGAACCCCCCGTGGAACCAACACTACAACATATCCAAAGTTGGGGTTCCTAGCATTAAGTGGCCCTGAGATACGGGGCCCCCAAAGTTGGTTCGGAAAATGTAATTCTCTGCTGCAGAAAAGTGCTTGACATTTTCCGCCCCGACTTCGAGGCCCCCGTATCTCGGGGCCACTTGGTGCTAGGAACCCCAATGTTGGTGTGCAAACCCAGTGGAACTATCACTACAACATATCCAAAGTTCCCAGCACCAAGTGGCCCTGAGATACTGGTCCCCAAAGTCGGTCAACTGTGTCCATCTGCAGCAATGTCATTTCAGGACCTTTGGGTCCAGAGACCCCAAATTTTTGCTGGAGCTAGGGAGGCATCTAGGAACCCTTAAAGGGGTGTTTCACCTTACAAAAATTTTTTTTAAAAGTAAGCAGCTAAAAAAAAAAGTAGCTGCTGACTTTTAATAAGTACACTTACCCTCCCAGGGCGCCCGCGATGTCGGTCGTGGAGGACGAGATGTCCCTCAGCGATCCGGTTCCAGCGCCGCCATCCTCAGTAAGGGAAACGGCTTCCTGTTTCCTACTGCGCATGCACGAGTCGGCGCGCGGCCTACTGCGCATGCGCGAGTCTAATTTGGGAATGGGGAACGCGATGTGTTGTGGGACATAGTTCCCATAACACACCGCGCCCCATTCACTAGAAGACGGAAGGAGAGAAGATCACCGCGGCACTGGAGGAGGCAGATTAGGACGATCTGCCTAGCAACAGCCATTTCTGGTAAGAATAAAAAAAAAAAAATTTTTAATTGTTACTAACATTTTAACGTTTTTTTGTTTTCAGGGTGTCCCACCACTTTAACTACCACGTTTGAAGTTTGGGGGAACTATGGCTGCAAATGGGCACAGTGAGGCTGCAAATGGGCATTGTTGACCCTCTTTTTCCACTTACAGTAGCTGCGCATTTCTCCCCCTAGGCTTATACTCGAGTCAATACGTTTTCCCAGTTGTTTGTGGTAAAAGTAGGTGCCTCGGCTTATATTCGGGTCGGCTTATACTCGAGTATATACAGTACTTTCAAAGACGAGGTTTTACTGTATTTGAAAATTGGATATAAGGCCAAACCTGTCTATTTCCAACATCAGTTCTGTCAAAGGCTCGAGTGGAGTGGAGTGGAGTGGTGTGGAGTGGTGTGGAGTGGAGTGGAGTGGAGTGGTGTGGAGTGGAGTGGAGTGGAGTGGAGTGGAGTGGAGTGGAGTGGAGTGGAGTGGTGTGGTGTGGTGTGGTGTGGTGGTGGGTGTGGTGTGGTGTGGTGTGGTGTGGAGTGGTGTGGAGTGGTGTGGAGTGGTGTGGAGTGGAGTGGAGTGGTGTGGAGTGGAGTGGAGTGGGGTGGGTGGTGTGGGGGGGGTGTTGGAGTGGTGTGGTGTGGAGTGGAGTGGTGTGGAGTGGAGTGGAGTGGTGTGGAGTGGAGTGTGTGGGTGTGGAGTGGAGTGGTGTGGGGTGGTTGTGGAGTGGTGTGGAGTGGTGTGGTGTGGTGTGGAGTGGTGTGGAGTGGTGTGGAGTGGTGTGGTGTGGTGTGGTGTGGTGTGGTGTGGTGTGGTGTGGTGTGGTGTGGTGTGGTGTGGTGTGGTGTGGTGTGGTGTGGTGTGGTGTGGTGTGGTGTGGTGTGGTGTGGTGTGGTGTGGTGTGGTGCAACAGTAGATCATCTGCGTAAGCTGAGATCTTATGTTCTGTTGATCCAATACAAATCCCATTGATCTTCCTATTTCCCCTAATTGGGCACAGGAAGGGCTCCGGCACCACAGAAAATAACGATGGGGACAGTGGGAATCCCTGCCTAGTCCCATTCCGTATCTCAAAATAATCTGATACAGGGGGTCCCCGACTTACGAACGCCCGACCTACGAACGGGGCGCTGCGGGGACCCTCCGCCATTTTTCGTCGTCTTTCGGCCGTTCTGCACATGCGCGGCCATACGGAGCCTCGGAAAATGCCGGAAATGTCCCTAATTTGCCGCGCATGCGCAGAACGGCATTAGACGGAACATCGGAAATGTCCGTATTTGTTGCATGCGCGGCCGACTTACGAACATTTCCGACTTCCGTACAGGCGGGCAGTCCCTAACGAGTTCGTAACTCGAGGACCCCCTGTAGTCTGCCGTTACATTTAACCCTTGCTCTAGGATCTGCATACAGTGCTGTCACCCATCCCATCATCAGCTCTCTCAGACCCATCTCCCCCAAAACTCCGACCATAAACTCCCACCCCACCCTATCCAATGCTTTTTTCAGCGTCCATTGAAATGACTACACTCAGGGTCTGGTTCGGTCCATTATGCATCCAATGCAATACATAGAGGGCCTGAATAGTATTACCTTTAGCCTCTCGGCCCCTCATAAACCCTGTTTTTTCTGGGTATATCAATTTAAAGTGGAAGTAAACCCCCTATCTTTTTCAGCCAGGAAGCTGCCATCTTTGCCTCTGTTTAATCTTCAACTGCCACAGTGCTGCACATGTGATCCGTTATGACACCAGCCATTGGATGGTTTGACTGTTTGGTTGAGAGCACAGCCAATGTGCAGTTAGCATTCCGGCATGCCTTTTTTTTTTTTTTAAACTGTTAAATCGATGGGTTTACTTCCGCTTTAAGTATGTCAAAAAGATTGAGGGTTGCCCGGTCAGAGAGGACACCACATCCCATTTTTTCTGAAGAATACATGGAAAAAAAAAAAGAGGAAACCATGGGACTTTTAAGGTGTCAATAAAGAAGAAATATAGTATTTTTTAAAAATATATATTTTATTAATGTCAATAAAAACATTTTCATAAAAAAATCCCTTATTTGCATATCAAGTTCAGTTCATACATTTATACAGACACTACCGCTCGACATGTTTCGCTTCGAGTGAGCTTCTTCAGGAGTGTCTAGAGTGCTGTATGAAATGATTACAAATATGCAAACTTTACACAGTATAGCGCCTGGGCGTTTTGATTATTGAACATTTTCCAGCAGACGACTCCATGTCATGAGCATGATAACCACAGGGGGGCGATGTACACAGAAAAACGGAATCCTGAGTCAATGTTGGTCAGATAAAAAAAGATTGAAATAAATTATTATCTTTCAAGCTTGTGTGTTTTGGCCTGAAAGTCGAGGCGAATTTGCTGGGTATAGATACAGGGGAGCAGGATCCAGGTTTATTTTGGAAATCACTCCACCACTAGGAATTTGATTATCCCAATAGGAAGTGGCATCAGGAATGGCCTGCCAGCAATGTCAAAATGAAGAATGCGGAGGGAGAGGAGAGAGAACATTCTACTCTCGTTCCAATCCTCCGACATCCTTTTAAAAAAAATACTATATTTCTTCTTTATTGACACCTTAAAGTGGTTGTAAACCATTACAAACCACTTTGGCCTACAGGTGAGCCTAGATTAAGGCTCACCTGTAGGTCCAATAAATATCTCCTAAACCTACATGGTTTAGGAGATATTTAAAAAAAAGAGGCATCGCTGTCTAAGGCACGCAGGCGCACTGCGCATGCCGAGATCACGGCGATATGTCGCTTTCACGCGCATGCACGGGAGTGACGTCATCGCCGATCCAGCGAATGACAGCGCTGGAGCAGCGAGACCCGGAAGTCACTCCAGGCTTGATGGCGGCGGAGAAGTCGTGGATGAGGACCGCTTTGGGGGCTTCGTTCTCAGGTAAGTTATTCATAATGAGCTAGTATGCTATGCAGGTTCCGTTTTTTTTTTTTTTTGGGGAGGAGGCTTTACTTCCTCTTTAAAAGTCCCACCGTTTCCTCTTGTTTTCATGTATTTTTCAATGTAACTATATGTTCTTGTAACCTTAGGGCCAGAATTTTAGCCAGGTGCTTAGTGTCAAAGTTCAGGAGGGAGACGGGTCTGTAGCTGGCACAGCACTGAGGAGGGTCTTTCCCTACCTTCGGGAGAACCGCCACATGAGCCAACGGTGCCTCTGGAGGCAATGGGTTAGAGACGGAGATAGACAGGGGCGTTGCTAGGTGGCAAAAAGACCAGGGGTTTCAGCCCGAAGTCTGATGCTGGCACCGGGGGGGGGGGGGGTCCAGGGTGGTTGTGGCGCTGGGTTTTTTGGCTTGCCGGTGGGGTTGAGTGCCGGGGGTAAGCTCATTTGCTGGTTGCTGCCTGGAGCTTACCAATGCCCATCAATTTTGACCACTAATCTCAGCTACCTGACACGCTGACCACTACACTGACCTACCTGGCATACACTGACCTCACCTACCTGACATACACCTACCTAACATACTGACCTACCCCTGGTCTTTTTGCCACCTAGCAACGCCCATGTCTATCTCGGTCTTTAACCCATTGCCTCCAGAGGCACCGTTGGCACATGTGACGGTTCTCCCGAAGGTAGAGAAAGACATACATACACCTACCTAACACACACTGACCTACCTGACATACATACACTGACCTCACCTACCTGACCAGGAGACAGACTTCAGGTGTCCTTCAGTTCAGCCTCAGCCGTAGTGTGCGGTGTGCAGCGCGCCCATCATGTGTCACAGCAGGCAGCCAGAGGAGGAGAGGAGACTGCTTGAATTTCATCGCCTGGACCTTGGAGCTCCAGGCTTTGTCCGGCACGTAGTTATACAAAGTATAGCCCGCCGCCCAGTCCCGACACGGCCAGCAGGCACCCCTGCGGTATGGAGAAGACCCTTCTGCCTCCTGCTGCACACTCCGGTGCCCATGATCGGACACACAGAGATCCGCAGCTCTTCACTCTGCCATCCGCCCCCAGCACAGCTCAGGTCATCAACACACCCCAGCGGGCTCCTCTTCCGGTTATCCTCATCCCCTCCTCTACAATCATTGGTGCAGTCACTGGCAGATCTCGCCCGATCGCTCCTCTGCTGTCCTGATCTCTCCGAGCGCAGAGCGGGGATCTCAGTGATGTGGCGCGGCGGCATTGTCATTCCCGCCTGCAGCGCCTATAATGGATGTCACATGTCCTGCAGTCCCGGCATTGAACCAGTGGGACGTCCATCATAGCTCCAGAAGGCGGGACCTTGGCCACACTCAGCGGATCAAATCGGTCCCCGCTCGGCGGCGCTCAGGGCTAACAATTGGACGGTGCCTTCCTGAGATTCAGGGCTTTTCAGGGACCCATTCGGGGCTCTAGCCCCCCCCCCCCTCCCAATGCCCCTGGATAGAGTTAAGGTATCTGCAAAGAGGAACCAACAGGATTGAGGAAAACTTTTTATAATACATATTTGTGAAACCATCAGGTTTTTTTAACAAATGGTGAACTTTATTCAAATTAAATACATACAGGTCAGCGTACAGTACATACAAGCAAAGCAAATTGTCGATACACAAATTCCCATCGCACACACATTGGCTGGTAACTTCGTAGTCAAATTGCAATTGTCGAAATTGAATTCTTACATCCTGAACTAGCAATATCCTTGAAGGGTATATTAAGAGGGAGGAAGGGAGTAGCTGAGGGGAGAGATGAGGAGACACCTGAAGGAGGGGAGGAGGGTAGGTGAAGGGGGAGAGGGGGAGGGCAGGGCGGGGACCGGGGGGGGGGGAAAGGGGGAGAGGGAAGGGAAGGAAGGAAGGAAAAAAAAGAGGGGGAGGAAGAAAGCGTCGGAGACAGAGCTAGGTACTAATCGGGGTCTTTTGCTACCGGATCATGCATCTGCCTCTGGTTCAGGGGGGGATAAATCTACAGGCAATGATCCCCAAGAGTCTATCCAGGACGACCATATCTTGTCGAATTTGTGCGGGCAATTCCTATTGACATATGTTATTTTGTACAGTGGTAAAACAGTGTTCAGAGTATTTCTCCATGTGGTGATGGTGGGTGGGAAACCATCAGGTTTACCTAATGGCAAAGCCGCCATCGCTCCGCCCAATTCTTCAATGGAGATTGCTTTTTCCAGTTCCTCCAAGGCCACAGATGGAATGGCCTGTAGCCCTGAGGCCTCAAGATATTCCCGAATTCTATCCAAGCGTCTACCCTCCTCCGCCCCCACAGGAACTGAGTCTGTGTTATATACAGTCGCATAAAAGCGATGAAACTCAGCTGCTATTGCTTGGAAGTCCACGATCTGCTTATCGCCTGTCTCTATAGTGTGAACATGACGTGAATCCGGTTGTTTCTTTAGTTGTCTGGCCAATCGTCTCCCACCCTTATTCCCCTGTTCGTTTCGATCGAGAAGCTGTTTTAAGTCTACCTGCAGTTTCTCCAGTCTCTGCGCGTCCCCAGGTTTTATATTGGCCTCATGTGTAATTTCAAGTTTATGCATTTCCTCTAAGAGCCCCAAAAATTTCCTTCTGTCTCTCTACACGAAACCCATTGAAATGAACTCCCCTCTGATGACCACCTTGTGGGCTTCCCATACCACTTGGTCAGACGCCTCCTCTGATAGGTCGGTCTTGAAGTACAACGCTAATGTACGGGACAAGGATTCCACATTCTGTTTATCATGTAAAATAGATTCAATCGCCATATTCTTTCCAGGCGCCCAATAGATGCCGGACATATCGATAAACTTATTGGAGCATGGTCCGACATGGTGATCGACTCAATAGTTGATGAATTTACATAATTCAGATAATATTGATCCTTGAATATACATTGTGTATTAAAATGGAAAATATTTCCCTTAGGGGTTTTGTATTGCAGCAAAGAATTCAAAATAAATAAAAGTAAAAATATATTATAAAAATAGAAGATACAAAGGCTTAAATATCTGTTAAAACATGAGCTCTGTGAATGAGGCTAACAAACATACATGATGATACAGCCGTAAAGTAAACATTTTTAAACAACATGATATGTATATATAATCATACTAGAAAAGTCCAACGCGTTTCGACCATATGTAGTAGAGGTCTTCTTCTAAGGGAAAAAGTACAGAGTGCTAGAAAATACAAGATATGAATGAGTACATTAAAAAATCAAACAATGTATGATGATTCCAACATATTCAATTATAATTATTATAGTTATATTTACCACTAACGGCTGTGGATACAAAACCCCATAGGAAATCTTTTCCATTTTTGTACCATAATCGGGGCGTGCAGCATTCTCTTCTCTCACCTATGGTATCGCCTTTCCTTTTTCCCATACGTTGTGTAATTTGGAGTAATAACTGAAATCCCTGCCCCGCTCATGCAGCGCCCTCCAACTGTCCACCAAATGCAGAGAGCGAAGGCGCTGGATAACATATCTTAACGCCTTATGAGACACAAAGGTTTTCCCCGAAGGAGGTGTCTAGACTAGGGGTCCAAGGTAATGTTAAAATCCCTTCCCATAACCAATCGACCTTCCCGAAACTTTCCCAGGATATCCAAAGGTTTTAGATGGAAATGTAACGGTATGGCTATTGGGGGCATATATCATAGCGAGGGTATACCACGGGCCCTGGATCTTTCCTTTAGTAAAAAGAAAGCGGCCCTCAGGATCTACTCGTACTTCTGTAGGTACCAGGGGACATGGTTTGTGTATAGCTATTGTAACTCCTCTAGCCCTAGGAAAGGGTGAAGGTGCATGAAACTATTGATTGTATGGAAAAAGAGGCATACAAGGGGTCGACCCCGCCACTAAGTGCATCTCTTGTAAAAAAAAAAAAAAACTCTCTTTGCCTTCATGTGCCATGCCAGAGGCGGCCCCTCTTACCAAACAAACAAAACCCTCTCACATTATATGATACAATCTTCATTCTACCCGCCATTCTCTCATCACTCCCATGAGTCTCTTATTCTACTGCTGTGCCTGATCAGTGTCTGCCCCCGGCCTTCTGAGCTCTCTCACCCTCGCCCGGCCTTCTGTGCTCTCTCACCCTCGCCCGGCCTTCTGAGCTCTCTCACCCTCGCCCGGCCTTCTGAGCTCTCTCACCCGGCCTTCTGTGCTCTCTCACCCTCGCCCGGCCTTCTGAGCGCTCTCTCCCTTTGCCCGGCCTTCTGAGCTCTCTCACCCTCGCCCGGCCTTCTGAGCGCTCTCTCCCTTTGCCCGGCCTTCTGAGCTCTCTCACCCTCGCCCGGCCTTCTGTGCTCTCTCACCCTCGCCCGGCCTTCTGAGCTCTCTCACCCTCGCCCGGCCTTCTGAGCATTCTCTCCCTTTGCCCGGCCTTCTGAGCATTCTCTCCCTTTGCCCGGCCTTCTGAGCTCTCTCACCCTCGCCCGGCCTTCTGAGCTCTCTCACCCTCGCCCGGCCTTCTGAGCTCTCTCACCCTCGCCCGGCCTTCTGAGCTCTCTCACCCTCGCCCGGCCTTCCGAGCTCTCTTACCCTCGCCCGGCCTTCTGAGCATTCTCTCCCTTTGCCCGGCCTTCTGTGCTCTCTCACCCGGCCTTCTGTGCTCTCTCACCCTCGCCCGGCCTTTTGTGCTCTCTCACCCTCGCCCGGCCTTCTGAGCTCTCTCACCCTCGCCCGGCCTTCTGAGCTCTCTCACCCTCGCCCGGTCTTCTGAGCTCTCTCACCCTCGCCCAGCCTTCTGAGCTCTCACCCTCGCCCAGCCTTCTGAGCTCTCTCACCCTCGCCCGGTCTTCTGAGCGCTCTCACCCTCGCCCGGCCTTCTGAGCTCTCTCACCCTCGCCCGGCCTTCTGAGCTCTCTCACCCTCGCCCGGCCTTCTGAGCTCTCTCACCCTCGCCCGGCCTTCTGAGCTCTCTCTCCCTTTGCCCGGCCTTCTGTGCTCTCTCACCCGGCCTTCTGCGCATTCTCTCCCTTTGCCCGGCCTTCTGAGCTCTCTCACCCTCGCCCGGCCTTCTGAGCTCTCTCACCCTCGCCCGGCCTTCTGAGCTCTCTCACCCTCGCCCGGCCTTCTGAGCTCTCTCACCCTCGCCCGGCCTTCTGAGCTCTCTCACCCTCGCCCGGCCTTCTGAGCTCTCTCACCCTCGCCTGGCCTTCTGAGCTCTCTCACCCTCGCCTGGCCTTCTGAGCTCTCTCACCCTCGCCCGGCCTTCTGAGCTCTCTCACCTTGGATGCATCTGATGAGAAGGAGAAGAAAAAAAAAAAAACACACAAAACCATCTAAAAATCATGACCTACTATGCCACTATCTGTGGCACATCCCCCTGCAGGGTGGATGAATCTGGGCAGAGGTGCACCACCTGTGCCCGGCTTCCCCCCCCTGCCTCCCTTTGCATCCCTTCCTTTATCTCAGGACCGACCTATTGGAGAAAAGATGAATAATAACATGAACAGGGTACCACGTGAACCCCAGGCGTCCGTTTATATTCTTACATCTTTTTTTTTTTTTTTGCAGTATTTCAGCGTATTGCCTCAAAAGGGGAGAAAACAAAAAAGTATTAAGGGGTGCGATCACACCCACACAGTCCTGCCCAATAAGAGGGACCTAAAGGGAAAAGGAAGCCGTGGCCGTAGATAAATGGCCTGACTACCACCTTTATTGAGAGAGGCTACAGAGTGGCTGCTAATAAACGGTATACTAAAAAGATGTACTTACAGTGGAGTTACTGGCTCCAACGATTCCCAGGCCGAGCGTCCAGAGCATTCTCATGCAGGCAGCAGCCTGCTTTTTATAAACCTCGACCCAGCGATATATAAATCCCCCCCCTAGTCGCCACGGGGAACCCTTCTGGTGACGTCCTGTGCATGCCACGGGTTTGGGTAAGACGCTCTGCTCTTCTCCCCTATATTGGTATTGATATGATGTGATCACTTTGGTCAAGTGTATTACAGATATCCTACCGACGAAGCGGCATTAGACCGCAAAACTAGTTGAGATGCAATCCGTGATCAACTATCCCACTGTGATCTTCCCTGCTTGGGGATCATTATCCTGGTGATACACATGGATTGTGATCATGCTTTTAATCTGTATTTGACTACTCATTTTTTTTTTTTTTTTCAAAGAATTTTATTGAGTTTTAACAGGTTAACAAGAAATAAATGCATACAATCGACATAAGTATACATTACATTACTGTAAGGAGTGAATACGTGGAAGAAATAGTGGTGGTTAGGAGTATAGAGATATGCTTCCACAACCCCAACAGTGGAAGTCGGTGCCGGAAATACTATGAAATTAAGATCACAGTATAATGTGTTATGAAAGTACAACGATCTATAAGGTAAGTAATGTGGAGCGCTAGTGGGTGTGATGATCGAGGAGGCTAATGGGAGTCATGCAAAAACCTTCTGCGATCTGCCCGAAAACCATTCACCCCTACAGGGAACTTGCTGTGAATGGTGGGGGGCCCTAGAGTTGAGAAGAAGTATTGTAGATAAAGAAGGTAGCACATGACTTGTAGACAAAACCCAGAAGGCTGGGAACATGCGTGTGAGTGTGGAGGGGGGGGGGGGGATTCCAGTGACCAGTTGGGAGAGTGTTCGCATCTGAGAAAACCAATAGTCAAGTGGGAGATGGAAGGGTACCATGTGCAGCAGCAGAGAGGGATCTTGAGCAATAAATGGGTATGGTCAGTATGAAAGGGCGACAGAAGGAAGATAAAGGAAGTGGAGGGAGCGTCAAGACAAGTAGGTTTAGAAGCGTGGAATTGTGTAGTAAGTTTATGGTGGGGGTGGGGGAAGTGGACAGTGTTGTGGAATTCCGAAAGTGCAGCCAACAGGCCCAAGTGTTAGTGAATTTGGTCGGGTTATCACGTGCCTGACAGATGAGCTTTTCCATGTCGGCCGTTCTGTCTACCCGACGAATCCAGTCGTCGACTGAGGGAGGAGTGGTGGTTCTCCAGAGTGCTGGGACGCAAAGGTTAGCGGCGTTGATCAGTTGTAAGGATAAAGACTTTTTTGTACGAACCAAGAGGTTCGGGGGTATGATGTAGTAGGTAACGTGCGGGGGGGGGGGGGGTAAAGGCTGACGAATCTGTAGTAATGTGGGAGATCAGTGTATGGATTTCCGACCAGAAGGGCCGGATGCAAGGGCAGTCCCACCAAATATGAAGGAGGGTGCCCCGAGCGGCATTGCACCTCCAACAAGTCGGCGGGATATTCGGGTGAAAATGATGAACTTTGTCAGGAGTCCTGTACCACTTAGAGAAAAGTTTGTATCTGTTTTCCTGTGTTGAAACGTTAAGCGAGCCTTTGTGAATGAGTGTGAATATGCGTTCTCAATCAGCCTGGGTAAGGGTTAGGGCAAGATCCGATTCCCATTGAGCAACTAGTTTGTCATCTTTGATCACGTGTTGAGGGAATAGGAGGGCGTAGATGGAGGAAATCAAGTGACTTTGTGGTTCTGTACTGGTGCATAAGAGTTCGAAAGGTGTGTAGTCCCTGTGCCATGAGGGGGGTAGGAGTGGTTGTGTTAAAAAAAAATGTCGCAGTTGCAAGTATGTGAAAAATGGGATATTGTATTCGGGCAGATAGAGTGGGGTAGGTCAATAGCGTTCCATCTCGGAAGAAGCGGTGTGCCCTAGCATGGGAGGTGCGAGTATTACAGGTTGTATCACCTAAGGACAAGCTAGGTGGGAATTCAGGGTTGTTTTCTAATGGGGTCATGAGAGGGTGTAATGCCAAGCGTTTTGCAAGCCAGTTTGAAGATGGATAGAGTGGCTCCAGTGAGTGGGTTTAATGTGTAGTCTTTGGGGACATATTTGAGGTCAATCCAGGGTGAATTTGACTACTCATTATGTGTTATTTTGTATTAATAAATTTTATATCAATTTTCTATATATTTGTGTATACATTTGAATTGACTTCTTTATACTGTACCGAGATGGTCCAATTGCCCCTGTCCCTCTGGGAGGCTTGGTTGGGGGGGGGGGGGGGGGGGCGAGCATCCAACCTATTTATCTTCAAAATAAAACATTGTGTAAGACTTCCAGTCACGTTACCCATTATACATTCTTATAGCGCCGACCTATTCCGCAGCGCTGAACATTGTGTGGTGACACTTCCACATACACCCACCAGGTGGCGCTCAGACACAGCAATCTCCTCCTAGTGACATCACTCTCGGGGCCGAGTCACACCACAAGTCATCCAATGAAGCATCTGAAACGCGGCACGTTATTGTAACGTGTTGATGCGCATTTCCAATGCGTTTACAGTGAATTTCTCTTGTGCTGCGTTATCCTGTGCTTATGATACACGACATCAGAAAGATGGCTGCAAGAAGGGGGATGTGCTTTTTTTACTCCCGTCACTTTTTTTTTAAACTTTATTTGTACTGCGCAGTCACATGCAGATGTGTAGCGTATAAGGGGTTAAAATCACCCGTGTTGCTGCGCTTCTGAAACACTTTACAAGCGCCTCCACCTTCTCGCACCCCCAGCTGTGTCTGGTGCTCAGACACAGGCTGCCGAAGCCTCAGGCAACGCCAATCACAAGAGACGAAGTTTGCCCTCCAATTGTCATCCTACAGTTATGCTTTATTGCCAAAACATGTAAAATAGCTGTAAAAAAAGCCAATGCGTTTCAGCCAGTTATGGCCTGACAGCTGAAACGCGTTTGAGACATTACAGCTGTTTTTTTGACAAAACATGTAGAACAGTTGTTGGATGCCATTCTAAGTGCCCACTTTTGTGATGGGCAATTGTCCATCATCCCGCCAATCATACCATACATAGGGCAGCTGCCAATAGTTGGAGCGGTATTAAAGTGGTTGTAAACCCTTACAAACCACTTTGGCCTACAGGTACGCCTAGATTAAGGCTCACCTGTAGGTCCAATAAATATCTCCTAAACCGTGTAGGTTTATTTACAAAGAGACAGGCACCGCTGTCAGCGGCGCACTGAGCAAGCCGCGGATCACAGCAATATGCCGCTCTTGGCGGCTCCCGTGCGCATGCGTGGAGTGACGTCATTGCGGCTCCGGCGAATGACAGCCCTGGAGCAGTGAGACCCGGAAGTTTGGATTGAATCGTCGTCCTCCGCCGACGGGATTGATGGTGGCGGAGGACGATGCGGATCGCTTCGTTCTCAGGTAAGTTATTCATAATGGACAGTGTGCTATGCATACTAGTCCATTATGCCTTTGCCTTGCAGGTTCCATCAAAAAAAAAAAGCTTTACTCCCTCTTTAAACTAAACACCAAAAATTTTTATATATTGCAGCTTACCAATCATTGGATGTATTGGTTTAGAATTACATCTGCTACAGTGCGATCAGAATTTTTTTTTATTATTCTACCCCAAATATGCCGACTATGACCCCAACCCTTGATCGGGTCATTTTTTCTTCTTTATATTTTTTTCCCCCCTCCTGACAGATTTATCTCCTGCAAGGAGAAGATACAAAGCATTATATAATGTGTACAAGGCTACACCGCATCTTCCTCCCCATTCAGAAGAGGTAGTAAACACAGGGGGTGGGCTTCAGTGACCGATCACTGCGATCGGCAGAATCACAAGTCCCAACTGTTAAGAGCCCGGTCTCATTGCGGTCCGCTCCCAGCACAAAGATTACGCATTTCTGTGTACGGTGGGTGGGAAGGGGGATAATCAATTCATTCCATTAAAAGTTTTCCACTTCTGTCCACACAGAAGGGGGGGGGGGAATTGATCCAGTGCTGTGCCCGGCTGCATCTATTACTCTTCACACAGTGACTCAAGTCATTGGCTCCTGCCGCTGTCAGATGCAGTAAAGTGTGGGGGGGCCGGGCAATGTCCCACTGTGTAAGTCTATGGAGAACGGCTCCATACACAGCTCAGGAGCGAGCACACACTGTGCTTCCATAGCAAACGGCTTGCTATGGGACACAGAGGACCTAGGAGCACCGGTGAGGGACCCGAGAGGCAGATTGGGGCCACTGCAAACACATTAGTGCGGGCGAGTAACAGGTTTTTTTTTTTGTAAAAAATAAGTTTGCCCTTAGTATCACTAACCACTTGCCCATCGGGCACTTCCACCCCTCTTCCTGCCCAGGTCAATTTTCAGCGCCGTCACACACTGTACTCATATCTCACACAAAAATAGAGCTTTTTTGGTGGCATTTCATTACTGGGGGGGGGGGGGGGTTTAGGTTTTACTAAACAAAAAGGAAACACACACACACACACAAAAAACACACACACACACACACACACACACACACACACAAAAAGGAAACACACACACACACAAACACACACACACACACACACAAACACACACAAACACACACAAACACACACACACACACAAAAACACACAAACACACAAACACACAAACACACAAACACATGTTTTAAAATTTTGCAAATAAGTAATTTTCTTCACTGAATCAGTGCAATTATGTGCTGGCACAGGATCGCCAGTTATCAGCTTTCCTCACACTGCCAGCGCTGAGGAAAGGAAATTTGGATAACCAGCATTTGTTGACATGGGATGAACCGTGATTGGACACAGCTGATCACATGGTGAAGGACGGCTGTGATTGGCAACCACTTTTTTTTTTACACAAAGTGGGGCAACAAGAAAAAAAATAAACCCCAGCAGAGTGAACCCCCCCCCCCCTCAATTATCACAATACACACCTCATTTGCTTTGATCTTTATTGTACGACCGTTTGCGAGATGAAGAATGCAACAATTTTCTTGCTGACATTTTACATTGGAGATTCTGGAGATCTCACATGGAAATTTCATCGGCTTTTACAAAAATATACAAAATCATTAAAGACAAAACTAGGGAATGTTACAGCACAGACACCCCCCTCCATCCCATCCACACTGCCGAGATATTCTGCAACACATTTTACTAAAAATACTTTATTTTCTATACAAATGTGGTGGCCGGATCCAGCTATGGGGGGGCTCTACCTATACACAGAGAGGGGGGGGGGGCCGCCAGCCTGGCTACGAGGGGCAGCACTTTCTGACATCACTTTTGTTTGGAGAAGAATTCTTTGCTTTGCTTGACGTCGGGTTTGATGGTGTCACTTCCGGGCTTCCATCCCGCTGGGCAGACTGGAATAGCAAGGGGGAAATTATTTTTTTAAGAACATATTACAGTTCTATTTAGGCATTTAAACTATTAAGACTAAAGCTGGCCAAACATACAATTTTCTTATTCAATTGCCTTTAGATTTACCTTCAACTATGTAGTGCAAAAGCCTGCCTGATTACATTTTTATGCAAAGTGTTCAGGTTCATATTATATATTTTTTGGTAAACCTAAAAAGAAAAATTGTAAACTTTTGGCCAGCTTAACCAAAAATCTTAATTACTGCAGAAAATTAGCATTAAAATTATAGATTAAAAAAAAAAAAAAACACTTCAAAGCTTCTGTGCAAAGTTCGAAGTGCCAAAAGTTTGTATTAAAACAAGTTATTGGTTGATACAAAGTTTCATACAGGTGAAGGATTTGCAGGGACACCAGCAGCAGGATGGAGGTAGGTACCACCCGGGTATGTACTGCTCAACTCTTTGGGTAAATCTAGTTGTGCTGCACCTCTAGAAGTGCCCACACACCATGTCTTGCATTGGACACAGAAAGGGGGACCCACATTTCTTCCACCTGGAAGAGTATTTGACTGTTACATTGTTTCTTCATCTCCGACCTCCAGACTCTGCCAGTGTCTCATCTCCACATTGTGCCAATAAAGTTCTGTTAATGATTACATAGTTGCACTTTTTGAGCCTCGTTTTATTGGGCCATTCACAGTTTGTTATCCAATAGAAGGAGATGATCTATACACCATCATGTAAGGCGTTTGACTCTTAAAGGGCCAGTCTGCAGAAATGTAAACAAAAAAAAATGAAGCCTGATGGGCCCCCATTTTCCATGGATACTTTGTACATAGGTGTCCATTTATGAAGCAGTGATCCCGAGGATCGCCACTGATCAGAGCCCATAAACAGTTTATGAAACAGATAATCAGGGGAGAAGCGTTTGAACTTGTTCTCCTGCCGATGATCTCCGCACACAGAATCCTCATTGACCGACACAGTAACGGACATTTATCTCGGTGCTTCACTGGCGTTCTGTGTCAGAATTCACTCCCCGATTCACCATCTCAGATGTAGAGAGTTTTGGAGTGAAGAGGGAATCTGGGGGGGGGGGGGGGGGGGGTGGAAGGAGGAAGGATGATCAACTTCCTTGTGCCTAATAATAATAATAATAATAATTTAAATAATAATAATAATAATAATAATAATAATTAATAATAATAATAATAATAAATAATAATAATAATAAAATACTGCTGTCTATCTCTCTCTAACATTAACCACGCCACCTGTCAGTGTATTAAGCGGTGATAATTTATCACTGCTTAATAAACAGACATCTCAGTGAATTTCTGGTGCTGTAATCTCAAAGTCTCATTAGATTCCAGGATCAGTGGCGGTTCTCCACTGTTGGAAGCGTTTGTACTTCACTCCTCCGAAGGTGAAGCGATCTACTCCGCTTCATAAACTGGCACACAGAGGAGAAAGATCTCCTCAGAATGCCAGAGAATGAAGCAGTGAATAGATTTCACTGCTTCATAAACAGACACCATAGTACAGACTCCAATAGATACAATTGGAAAAAAATAAAAAACTGAAAATACATCAAGTTTTCTGGCAGAAAAGTCATCACATAGGAAATTAGTTACATTGTTGCCAGATCTCTGAACTGTGGAACACCTCCATCTTATGTTATGAGAGGAGGGTTCCTGTAGTCCTGGTCTAGGGAGGCAATTAAGCTCCTCTATAGCTACAATACAGGAGCATTGTCACTGTAGGACAGGCAGGATGTTACTGGCAGGATCCCCAGGTGATAACGAAAGGAGCCCCACAGCGTATAAAGACTAGTAGGC
>CM053032.1:278684726-278717641 GCA_028564925.1 Lithobates sylvaticus
GGCGATGTACACAGAATAACTGAATCCTGAGTCAATGTTGGTCGGATCAAAAAAGATTGAAATAAATTATTATCTTTCAAGCTTGTGTGTTTTGGCCTGAAAGGCGAAGCGAATTTGCTGGGTATAGATACAGGGGAGCAGGATCCAGGTTTATTTTGGAAATCACTCCACCACTAGGAATTTGATTATCCCAATAGGAAGTGGCATCAGGAATGGTTTGCCTGCCGGCAATGTCAAAATGAAGAATGCGGAGGGAGAGGAGAGGGAACATTCTACTCTCGTTCCAATCCTCCGACATCCTTTTTGACCACTGGGCCCCTTCCTAACCAGACCAAATTTTAGCTTTCGGTGCTCTCACACTTTGAATAACAATTACTCAGTCATGCAGCACTGTACCCATATGAAACTTTTGTCCTTTTTTTCACACAAATCGAGCTTTCTTTTGGTGGTAGTTAATCACCGCTGTTTTTTTTATTTTTTGCGCTATAAATCAAAAAAGACTGAAAATTATGTAAAAAATCATTTGTTTCTGTTAAAATTGATTGCTGAGTATTGACAGAGTATTGCATACTATGGCAGAGTACTGGCATAGTATTGGCACTGAGCAGCGCTGTGGGCTGGATCTGTAGTGCCCACAGCACTGCAAATGATCTCTCCCCCCCCCCCCCCCTCTCCTCTTCTCCCCTCTGTACCGAGCGGGGAGGGAGGACCTGGAAATGACGCCGGTTTGTTTACACGTGATGCTCCGTCATTTGACAGAGCGATCACGTGGTAAACAGCTGCTATCAGCGGCCGTTTACCGTGATCCATGATGCGTCGGGTCCCCCGGACCCGGCAGTCACGGATGTTCCCGGGTGCATGCCCCAGGGGGCGCGCGGGAGCGCTATTTTGGGAGGACGTCCCATGGACATCCACCCAGAATAAGCCGACCGCGCTGTAGCCGTCTTTCGGCTATGGCCCGGTCGGCGTGTGATTAAAAAAAAATACTATATTTCTTCTTTATTGACACCTTAAAAGTCCCACAGTTTCCTCTTTTTTTTTTTTTAATGTATTTTTCAATGTAACTATATGTTCTTGTAACCTTAGGGCCAGAATTTTAGCCAGGTGCTTAGTGTCAGAGTTCAGGAGGGAGACGGGTCTGTAGCTGGCACAGCACTGAGGAGAGTCTTTCCCTACCTTCGGGAGAACCGTCACATGAGCCAACGGTGCCTCTGAAGGCAATGGGTTAGAGCAGTGTTTCTCAACTCCAGTCCTCAAGGCGCCCCAACAGGTCATGTTTTCAGGCTTTCCATTGGTTAGCACAGGTGATTTGATCACTTTCCCTGCCTTCATAATTACCACAGCCATTTCATCTGAGGGGAAATCCTGAAAACTTGACCTGTTGGGGCGCCTTGAGGACTGGAGTTGAGAAACACTGGGTTAGAGGACAGACAGGGGCGTTGCTGGGTGGCAAAAAGACCAGGGGCTCCAGCCTGAAGTCCGATGCTGGCACCGGGGGGGGGGGTGGGGTGGTCCAGGGTGGTTGTGGAGCTGGGCAGTGGGGTTGTGTGGCGGGGGGTAAGCTCACTTGCTGGTTGCTGCCTGGGGCTTACCAATGCCCATCAATTTTGACCACTAATCTCAGCTACCTGACACACTGACCACTACACTGACCTACCTGACATACATACAATGACCTCACCTACCTGACATACATACACTGACCTCACCTACCTGACATACATACACTGACCTACCTGACATACTTACACCTACCTAACATACACTGACCTACACCTACCTGACATACATACACTGACCTCACCTACCTGACATACTTACACCTACCTAACATACACTGACCTACACCTACCTGACATACATACACCTACCTGACCAGGAGACAGACTTCAGGTGTCCTTCAGTTCAGCCTCAGCCGTAGTGTGCGGTGTGCAGCGCGCCCATCATGTGTCACAGCAGGCAGCCAGAGGAGGAGAGGTAGACTGCTTGAACTTCATCGCCTGGACCTTGGAGCTCCAGGCTTTTACCTGCACGTAGTTATACAAAGTATAGCCCGCCGCCCAGTCCCAGCGCTGCCAGCAGGCACAAGGCGGTATGGAGAAGACTCTACTGCCTCCTGCTGCACACTCCGGTGCCCATGATCGGACACACAGAGATCCGCAGCTCTTTACTCTGCCATCCGCCCCCAGCACAGCTCAGGTCATCAACACACCCCAGCGGGCTCCCCTTCCGGTTATCTTCATCCCCCTCCTCTACAATCATCTGTGCAGTCACTGGCAGATCTTGCCCGATCGCTCCTCTGCTGTCCTGATCTCTCCGAGCGCAGAGCGGGGATCTCAGTGATGTGGTGCGCCGGCATTGTAATTCCCACCTTCTGAAGCCTGCAGCGCCTATGATGGACGTCACACATCCTGCAGTTCCGGCATTGGACCAGTGGGACGTCCATCATAGCTCCAGAAGGCCGGACCTGCTATGTCCCTTGGCCACACTCTGCCGCACTCAGCGGATTAGATCGGTCCCCGCTCGGCGGCGGCGGCTCGGGGCTAACAATTGGACGGTGCCCCTTAGACTTGGGGCTTTTCGGGGGTCCAGTCCCCCCTCCCGACACCCCTGGATAGAGTTAAGGTATCTGCAAAGAGGAACCAACAGGATTGAGGAAAACTTTTTATAATACATATTTGTGAAACCATCAGGTCCCGGGCTTTTCCTTAATGGCAAAGCCGCCATCGCTCCGCCCAATTCTTCAATGGAGATTGCTTTTTCCATTTGGAATGGCCTGTAGCCCTGAGGCCTCAAGATATTCCCGAATTCTATCCAAGCGTCTACCCTCCTCCGCCCCCACAGGAACTGAGTCTGTGTTATATAGAGTCGCATAAAAGCGATGAAACTCGCCTGCTATTGCGTGGAAGTCCACTATCTGCTTATCGCCTGTCTCTATAGTGTGAACATGGCGTGAATCCGGTTGTTTCTTTAGGTGTCTGGCCAATCGTCTCCCACCCTTATTCCCCTGTTCATAGAATCGGTGGGAAAAGTATCTGTTTATTTTGAACTTTTCGATCGAGAAGCTGTTTTAAGTCTACCTGCAGTTTCTCCAGTCTCTGCGCGTCCCCAGGTTTTATATGGGCCTCATGTGTAATTTCAAGTTTATGTATTTCCTCTAAAAGCCCCAAAAATTTCCTTCTGTCTCTCTACACGAAACCCATTGAAATGAACTCCCCTCTGATGACCACCTTGTGGGCTTCCCATACCACTTGGTCAGACGCCTCCTCTGATAGGTCGGTCTTGAAGTACAACGCTAATGTGCGGGACAAGGATTCCACATTCTGTTTATCATGTAAAATAGATTCAATCGCCATATTCTTTCCAGGCGCCCAATAGATGCCGGACATATCGTTAAACTTATTGGAGCATGGTCTGACATGGTGATCGACTCAATAGTTGATGAATTTACATAATTCAGATAATATAGATCGATCAACATATTGATCCTCTAATATACATTGTGTATTAAAATGGAAAAGATTTCCCTATGGGGTTTTGTATTGCAGAAAAGAATTCAAAATAAATAAAAGTAAATATATATTATAAAAATAGAAGATACAAAGGCTTAAATATCTGTTAAAACATGAGCTCTGTGAATGAGGCTAACAAACATACATGATGATACAGTTGTAAAGTAAACATTTAAAACAGCATGATATGTATATATAATCATACTAGAAAAGTCCAACGCGTTTCGACCATATGCAGTAGAGGTCTTCTTCTAAGGGAAAAAGTACAGAGCGCTAGAAAATACAAGATATGAATGAGTACATTAAAAAATCAAACAATGTATGATGATTCCAACATATTCAATTATAATTATTATAGTTATATTTACCACTAACGGCTGTGGACACAAAACCCCATAGGAAATCTTTTCCATTTTTGTACCATAATCGGGGCGTGCGGCATTCTCTTCTCTCACCTATGGTATCGCCTTTCCTTTTTCCCATACGTTGTGTAATTTGGAGTAATAACTGAAATCCCTGCCCCGCTCATGCAGCGCCCTCCAACTGTCCACCAAATGCAGAGAGCGAAGGCGCTGGATAACATATCTTAACGCCTTATGAGACACAAAGGTTTTCCCCAAAGAGGTGTCTAGACTAGGGGTCCAAGGTAATGTTAAAATCCCCTCCCATACCCAATCGACCTTCCCGAAACTTTCCCAGGATATCCAAAGGTTTTAGATGGAAATGTAACGGGGTGGCTATTGGGGGCATATATCGCAGCAAGTGTATAACACGGGCCCTGGATCTTTCCTTTAGTAAAAAGAAAGCGGCCCTCAGGATCTACTCGTACTTCTGTAGGTACTAGGGGACATTTTTTTTGTATAGCTTGCTGTAACTCCTCTAGCCCTAGGAAAGGGTGAAGGTGCATGAAACTATTGATTGTATGGAAAAAGAGGCATACAAGGGGTCGACCCCGCCACCAAGTGCATCTCTTGCAAAAAAAAAAAAAATCTCTGCCTTCATGTGCCGCAGTTCATGCCAGAGGCGGCCCCTCTTACCAAACGAACAAAACCCTCTCACATTATATGATACAATCTTCATTCTACCCGCCATTCTCTCATCACTCCCATGAGTCTTATTCTACTGCTGTGCCTGATCAGTGTCTGCACCCGGCCTTCTGAGCTCTCTCACCCTCGCCCGGCCTTCTGAGCTCTCTCACCCTCGCCCGGCCTTCCGAGCTCTCTTACCCTCGCCCGGCCTTCTGAGCATTCTCTCCCTTTGCCCGGCCTTCTGTGCTCTCTCACCCGGCCTTCTGTGCTCTCTCACCCTCGCCCGGCCTTCTGTGCTCTCTCACCCTCGCCCGGCCTTCTGTGCTCTCTCACCCTCGCCCAGCCTTCTGAGCTCTCTCACCCTCGCCCGGCCGTCTGAGCTCTCTCACCCTCGCCCGGTCTTCTGAGCATTCTCTCCCTTTGCCCGGCCTTCTGTGCTCTCTCACCCTCGCCCGGCCTTCTGTGCTCTCTAACCCTCGCCCGGCCTTCTGTGCTCTCTAACCCTCGCCCGGCCTTCTGTGCTCTCTCACCCTCGCCCGGTCTTCTGAACTCTCTCACCCTCGCCCGGCCTTCTGAGCTCTCTCACCCTCGCCCGGTCTTCTGAGCTCACCCTCGCCCGGCCTTCTGAGCTCTCTCACCCTCGCCCGGTCTTCTGAGCGCTCTCACCCTCGCCCGGCCTTCTGAGCTCTCTCACCCTCGCCCGGCCTTCTGTGCTCTCTCACCCTCGCCCGGCCTTCTGAGCTTTCTCACCCTCGCCCGGCCTTCTGAGCTTTCTCACCCTCGCCCGGCCTTCTGAGCTTTCTCACCCTCGCCCGGCCTTCTGAGCTTTCTCACCCTCGCCCGGCCTTCTGAGCTTTCTCACCCTCGCCCGGCCTTCTGAGCTCTCTCTCCCTCGCCCGGCCTTCTGAGCTCTCTCACCCTCGCCCGGCCTTCTGAGCTCTCTCTCCCTCGCCCGGTCTTCTGAGCTCTCTCTCCCTCGCCCGGCCTTCTGTGCTCTCTCACCCTCGCCCGGCCTTCTGTGCTCTCTAACCCTTGCCCGGCCTTCTGTGCTCTCTCACCCTCGCCCGGTCTTCTGAGCTCTCTCACCCTCGCCCGGCCTTCTGAGCTCTCTCACCCTCGCCCGGTCTTCTGAGCTCTCTCACCCTCGCCCGGTCTTCTGAGCTCACCCTCGCCCGGCCTTCTGAGCTCTCTCACCCTCGCCCGGTCTTCTGAGCGCTCTCACCCTCGCCCGGCCTTCTGAGCTCTCTCACCCTCGCCCGGCCTTCTGAGCTCTCTCACCCTCGCCCGGCCTTCTGAGCTCTCTCACCCTCGCCCGGCCTTCTGAGCTTTCTCACCCTCGCCCGGCCTTCTGAGCTTTCTCACCCTCGCCCGGCCTTCTGAGCTTTCTCACCCTCGCCCGGCCTTCTGAGCTTTCTCACCCTCGCCCGGCCTTCTGAGCTTTCTCACCCTCGCCCGGCCTTCTGAGCTCTCTCACCCTCGCCCGGCCTTCTGAGCTCTCTCTCTCTCCCTTTGCCCGGCCTTCTGAGCATTCTCTCCCTTTGCCCGGCCTTCTGAGCTCTCTCACCCGGCCTTCTGAGCTCTCTCACCCTTGCCTGGCCTTCTGAGCGCTCTCACCCTCGCCCGGCCTTCTGAGCTCTCTCACCTTGGATGCATCTGATGAGAAGGAGAAGAAAAAAAAAAAAACACACACAAAACCCATCTAAAAATCATGACCTACTATGCCACTATCTGTGGCACATCCCCCTGCAGGGTGGGTGAATCTGGGTAGAGGTGCACCACCTGTGCCCGGCTTCCCCCCCCTGCCTCCCTTTGCAGAAAACAGTCCTTTATCTCAGGACCGACCCTTTTGGAGAAAAGATGAATAAAAACATGAACAGGGTACCACGTGAACCCCAGGCGTCCGTTTATATTCTTACATCTTTTTTTTTTTTTTTTGCAGTATTTCAGCGTATTGCCTCAAAAGGGGAGAAAACAAAAAAGTATTAAGGGGTGCGATCACACCTACACAGCCCTGCCCAATAAGAGGGACCTAAAGGGAAAAGGAAGCCGTGGCCGCAGGTAAATAAATGGCCTGACTACCAACTATGGAGAGAGGCTACAGAGCGGCTGCTAATAAACGGTATACTAAAAAGATGTACTTGCAGTGGAATTACTGGCTCCAACGATTCCCGGGCCGAGCGTCCAGAGCATTCTCATGCAGGCAGCAGCCTGCTTTTTATAAACCTCGACCCAGCGATATATAAATCCCCCCCCCTAGTCGCCACGGGGGACCCTTCTGGTGACGTCCTGTGCATGCCACGGGTTTGGCCAAGCAGCTCTGCTCTTCTCCCCTATATATTTATTGGTATTGATATTTTGGTATTAAAATGATGTGATCACTTGTCAATCAAATTACAGATATCTTCCTGACGAAGCGGCATTAGACCGCAAAACTAGTTGAGATGCAATCCGTGATCAACTATCCCACTGTGATCTTCCCCGCTTGGGGATCATTATCCTGGTGGTTTAATCTGTATTTGACTACTCATTATGTGTTATTTTGTATTAATAAATTTTATATATATTTGAATTGACTTCTTTATACTGTACCGAGATGGTCCAATTGCCCCTGTCCCTCTGGGAGGCTGGGGGGGGGGGTTCTTTGTTTTTGTTGGGGGTTGTTTTGGGGGGGTGGGGGGGGGGGGGGGACCAAGCATCCGACCTATTTATCTTCAAAATAAAACATTTTCTAAGACTTCCAGTCACTTTACCATTATACAGTCTTATAGCGCCGACCTATTCCGCAGCGCTGAACATTGTGTGGTGACACATACACCCACCAGGTGGCGCTCCGACACAGCAATCTCCTCCTAGTGACATCACTCTCGGGGCCGAGTCACACCACAAGTCATCCATTGAAGCATCTGAAACGCAGGACCGCGCGTTTTTGTAATGTGTTAATGCACATTGCCAATGCGTTTACAGTGAATTTCTCTCGTGCTTCGATATCCTGTGCTTATGACACATCACATCAGAAAGATGGCTGCAAGAAGGGGACATGCTTTTTTTTTTACTCCCGTCACTTTTAAACTTTATTTGTACTGAGCAGTCACATGCAGGATATGTTGCGTATAAGGGGTTAAAATTACCCATGTTGCGGCGCTTCTGAAACACTTTACCAGTGCTTCCACCTTGTCGCACCCCCAGCTCTGCATGGCCCTTCCACCTTGTCGCGCACCCCCAGCTCTGCCCTTCCACCTCCTCACACCCCCAGCTCCTTCCACCTCCTCGCACCCCCAACCCTGCCCGGCCCTTCCACCTCCTCGCACCCCCAGCTCTGCATGGCCCTTCCACCTTGTCGCACCCCCAGCTCTGCCCTTCCACCTCCTCACACCCCCAGCTCCGCCCAGCCCCTTCCACCTCCTCGCACCCCCAGCTCTGCCCGGCCCTTCAACCTCCTCGCACCCCCAACCCTGCCCGGCCCTTCCACCTCCTCGCACCCCCAACCCTGCCCGGCCCTTCCACCTCCTCGCACCCCCAGCCCTGCCCTTCCACCTCGTCACACCCCCAGCCCTGCCCGGCCCTTCCACCTCGTCACACCCCCAGCTCTGCCCGGCCCTTCCACCTCGTCACACCCCCAGCTCTGCCCGGCCCTTCCACCTCGTCACACCCCCAGCTCTGCCCGGCCCTTCCACCTTCTCACACCCCCAGCTAGGTCTGGTGCTCAGACACAGTCTTCCAAAGCCTCAGGTAACAATCACAGGAGACGAAGTTTGCCCTCGGATTGTCATCCTACAGTTATCCTTTATTGCCAAAACATGTAAACAAAAAAAAAAAAGCCAATGTGTTTTAGCCAGTCATGGCCGGATGGCTGAAATGCGTTGGCGACATTACAGCCATTTGACAAAACATGTAGAACAGTTGTTGGATGCCATTCCAAGTGCCCACTTCTTTTGTGATGTGCAATTGTCCATCATCCCGCCAATCATACCATACATAGGGCAGCTGCCAATAGTTAGAGCGGTATTAAACCCAACACCAAAAATTGTTATATATATATATTATATATATATATAACAGCTTACCAATCATTGGATGTGGGGGCTGTATTGGTTTAGAATTACATCTGCTACAGTGCGGTCAGAAAAATAAATGTTTATTCTACCCAAAATATGCCGACTATGACCTTTGACCCTAAACCCTTGATCTGGTCATTTTCTCTTCTATAATTTTTCTCCTGCAAGGAGAAGATACAAAGCATTATATAATGTGTACAAGGCTACAACGCATCTTCCTCCCCATTCAGAAGAGGTAGTAAACACAGAGGGGGGGGGGGGGGGGGGTGGGCTTCAGTGACCGATCACTGCGATTGCCTCCAATTGGCAGAATCCTGAGTCCTGGGACCCCAACTGTTAACGAGAGCCCGGTCTCATTGCGGTGCGCTCCCAGCACAAAGATAACGCATTTCTGTGTACGGTTGGTGGGAAGGGGGACAATTCATTCCATTAAAAGTTTTCCACTTCTGTCCACACAGAAAGGGGGGGGAATAGATCCAGCGCTGTGCCCGGCTGCATCTACTTCTCTTTACACAGGGACTCAAGTCATTGGCTCCTGCTGCTGTCAGATGCAGTAAAGTGTGGGGGGGCCGGGCAATGTCCCACTGTGTAAGTCTATGGAGAACGGCTCCATACACAGCTCAGGAGCGAGCACACACTGTGCTTCCATAGCAAACGGCTTGCTATGGGACACACACAGAGGACCTAGGAGCACCGGCGAGGGACCCAAGAAGCAGATCGGGGCCACTGCAAACACATTAGAGCGGGCGAGTAACACGTTTTTTTTTGTAAAAAATAAGTTTGCCCTTAGTATCACTAACCACTTGTCTATCGGGCACTTCCACCCCTCTTCCTGCCCAGGACAATTCTCAGCGCCGTCACACACTGTACTCATATTTCACACAGAAATAGAGCTCTTTTGGTGGTATTTCATTACTGGGGGGGTTTTAGGTTTTGCTAAACAAAAAGGTAACCCCCCCCCCCCGCCCCCCCCCCCACACACGTTTTAAAATTTTGCAAATAAGTAATTTTTCTTGTGCTGGCACAGGATCGCCAGTTATCAGCTTTCCTCACACTGCCAGCGCTGAGGAAAGGAAATTTGGATAACCAGCATTTGTTGACATGGGATGAACCGTGATTGGACACAGCTGATCATATGGTGAAGGACGGCTGTGATTGGCAACCACTTTTTTTTTTTTTTTTTTTTTTTTTTTTTTTTTTAAAAAAAGTGGGGCAACAAGAAAGGAAAAAAAAAAAAAGAACCCCCCCTCCCCTCAATTATCACAATACACACCTCATTTGCTTTGATCTTTATTGTACACCGTTTGCGAGATCAAGAATGCAACAATTTTCTTGCTGACATTTTACATTGGAGATTCTGGAGATCTCACATGGAAATTTCATCGGCTTTTACAAAAATATACAAAATCATTAAAGACAAAACTAGGGAATGTTACAGCACAGACACCCCCCTCCATCCCATCCACACTGCCGAGATATTCTGCAACACATTTTACTAAAAATACTTTATTTTCTATACAAATGTGGTGGCCGGATCCAGCTATGGGGGGGCTCTACCTATACACAGAGAGGGGGGGGGGCCGCCAGCCTGGCTACGAGGGGCAGCACTTTCTGACATCACTTTTGTTTGGAGAAGAATTCTTTGCTTTGCTTGACGTCGGGTTTGATGGTGTCACTTCCGGGCTTCCATCCCGCTGGGCAGACTGGAATAGCAAGGGGGAAATTATTTTTTTAAGAACATATTACAGTTCTATTTAGGCATTTAAACTATTAAGACTAAAGCTGGCCAAACATACAATTTTCTTATTCAATTGCCTTTAGATTTACCTTCAACTATGTAGTGCAAAAGCCTGCCTGATTACATTTTTATGCAAAGTGTTCAGGTTCATATTATATATTTTTTGGTAAACCTAAAAAGAAAAATTGTAAACTTTTGGCCAGCTTAACCAAAAATCTTAATTACTGCAGAAAATTAGCATTAAAATTATAGATTAAAAAAAAAAAAAACACTTCAAAGCTTCTGTGCAAAGTTCGAAGTGCCAAAAGTTTGTATTAAAACAAGTTATTGGTTGATACAAAGTTTCATACAGGTGAAGGATTTGCAGGGACACCAGCAGCAGGATGGAGGTAGGTACCACCCGGGTATGTACTGCTCAACTCTTTGGGTAAATCTAGTTGTGCTGCACCTCTAGAAGTGCCCCGTCACACACAACGTCTTGCATTGGACAGAAAGGGGGACCCACATTTCTTCCACCTGGAAGAGTATTTGACTGTTACATTGTTTCTTCATCTCCGACCTCCAGACTCTGCCAGTGTCTCATCTCCACATTGTGCCAATAAAGTTCTGTTAATGATTACATAGTTGCACTTTTTGAGCCTCGTTTTATTGGGCCATTCACAGTTTGTTATCCAATAGAAGGAGATGATCTATACACCATCATGTAAGGCGTTTGACTCTTAAAGGGCCAGTCTGCAGAAATGTAAATGAAGCCTGATGGGCCCCCATTTTCCATGGATACTTTGTACATAGGTGTCCATTTATGAAGCAGTGATCCCGAGGATCGCCACTGATCAGAGCCCATAAACAGTTTATGAAACAGATAATCAGGGGAGAAGCGTTTGAACTTGTTCTCCTGCCGATGATCTCCGCACACAGAATCCTCATTGACCGACACAGTAACGGACATTTATCTCGGTGCTTCACTGGCGTTCTGTGTCAGAATTCACTCCCCGATTCACCATCTCAGATGTAGAGAGTTTTGGAGTGAAGAGGGAATCTGGGGGGGGGGGGGGGGGGTGGAAGGAGGAAGGATGATCAACTTCCTTGTGCCTAATAATAATAATAATATAATAATAATAATAATAAAATACTGCTGTCTATCTCTCTCTAACATTAACCACGCCACCTGTCAGTGTATTAAGCGGTGATAATTTATCACTGCTTAATAAACAGACATCTCAGTGAATTTCTGGTGCTGTAATCTCAAAGTCTCATTAGATTCCAGGATCAGTGGCGGTTCTCCACTGTTGGAAGCGTTTGTACTTCACTCCGAAGGTGAAGCGATCTACTCCGCTTCATAAACTGGCACACAGAGGAGAAAGATCTCCTCAGAATGCCAGAGAATGAAGCAGTGAATAGGATTTCACTGCTTCATAAACAGACACCATAGTACAGACTCCAATAGATACAATTGGAAAAAAATAAAAAACTGAAAATACATCAAGTTTTCTGGCAGAAAAGTCATCATAGGAAATTAGTTACATTGTTGCCAGATCTCTGAACTGTGGAACACCTCCATCTTATGTTATGAGAGGAGGGTTCCTGTAGTCCTGGTCTAGGGAGGCAATTAAGCTCCTTCATAGCTACAATACAGGAGCATGGTCACTGTAGGACAGGCAGGATGTTACTGGCAGGATCCCCAGGTGATAACGAAAGGAGCCCCACAGCGTATAAAGACTAGTAGGCCGCTACAACTTTTGTCGGTGAAGATGCACACTACAAGGCTGCAGAGGGGATCCGTCACCCATCTGGTTAATCCTCCTGAACACAACGGTAACAAAGTGCCCCTTGTAGAGCGGGCAGTGGCTGGAGGAAGGAGATTTTGGATTGGGCAGAAGAGACTCCATATTGCTCGGATTGGTTGGTTCATTGATAAATAAATCTTAAAGTCACCCTCTGAATGGAGGTCACCTTTACCGCCTTAGATTGGCTCTCTTGTGTTTTTGTGGGCGCTGTGCCACACACTGGGCGATCTGGAAAAATCAGAGAGATTATGGAGATTCGGCATTGCAGCGTCCCAGCGATTCATGGCAGGTCTGTGCAGCTTTTACCGCTTAACCTGCAACACACCCAACCAGGTGCTGGCACTGCGCCCATCCCACCGTCACGGCTGCCAGTAGGAACTGTCCCAAAAGCCCTACCCCCGCTCATCAGACAGGGCTGAAAGTCACCCGGCAGGTTCTCCTTTACAGGAAGCTCCAGTCTTGAAGCCCAAATCACTTTAATCAGCTAAATACATTCCAAGTGCCATCAAAACTACTGTGTGCAAAAGTCTTACACTTCATTTTCTTTACAAAGCAGCCACAGCCTGAATAGAGAAACCCGTCACTTGCCAGCGGCAAAGAAACACCCTCATATTCTGTGATGCTTGAAGAGCTCCAACTTAGCAGGTGGCGTGTAGAAGACCACCGCTTCCAAACATGCCTTCAGGGGAGGGACAGGATTTCTACCTTTGATTTTGGTGCACCTGGAATATGTTTAGCCAATAAAAAAAAAAACCTCCAAACACGGGGGGGGGGGGGGGGGGGGGGGTCTATACCCCCTGGAACTGTTGCACATTGTCATATTACAACCAAAATGTAAATGTATTTTATTGGGATTTTATGTGATAGACCAATTGTGAAGTGGAAGGAAAATGATACAGGATACAAATAAATATGTGAAAAGTGTGGGGGGGGCATTTGTATTCAGCACCCTTTACTCTGATACCCCCAACTAAAATCTAGTGGAACCAATTGTCTTCAGTGAGCTACAATGGAATGGTTAGATCAAAGCATATCCATGTGTTAGAATGGCCCAGTCACAGTCCAGACCTAAATCACATTGAGAATCTGTGGCAAGACTTGAAAATTGCTGTTCACAGACGCTCTCCATCCAATCTGACAGAGCTTGAGAGATTTTACAAAGAAGAAGAATGGGGCAGAAATGTCCTCTAGATGGGCAAAGCTGGTAGAGACACCCCCAAAAAGACTTGTAGAGAAAGGGGGGGTTCTACAAAGTATTGACTCCGGGGGGCGCCATACAAATGCCCCCCCCCCCCCCCACACACTTTTCACATATTTTTGTATAATTTGCCTTCCACTTCACAATTATGTGACACTTTGTGTTGGTCCATCACATAAAAGCCCAATAAAAATACATTTATGTTTTTGGCTGCAACATGATAAAATGTGGGAAATTAAGGGGTATAAATACTTTTTCAAGGCACTGTACATGAATGATACTAGTTAGAACGGAGGAAGACCCTAGCTTCCTTTAACTATGAAGTTTAGTGTTTTGGGCATCCAGTGGGGAGATTGCTAGATGGTTAGGAGGAGGTATGATTTTTGCACCCAGGGCAGCAGCCCCTGTGGCCCCACCCATGCTTAGCCATGTACGAGGACACACCGCACTACTATTCGTTACACCCAATGCAGTCTCTTCTAGGGTGATATTGTAGAGAAACTGGCAACCTGCTGATAAAAGGATCTGACAACTCACCTTCTCCATACTTGTCTGTGTGTTGGAACGCTTGCACCAGCCGCAGGGTTTCATCTACAGAGCGACCGACGGGCAGGTCATTAATGGTGATCTGACGCAGGATCCCCTTTTCATCTATGATGAAGAGTCCCCTGCAGAGGATACAACAGATTGTAACAATGTAACTAACTCCTTTATTATCAGTGCTGGGCAAACTGAAGTGTTCTGGGTGCAGGACTACAATTCCCAGCATGCAATTTACCAAAACAAATCGCACCGCTTGCCCTGCAGCAAGAATCGGAGGACTTTCTGAACAATGAGAAACATCCGCTTACCGGAATGAGATTCCTTCATCATTGAGGACCCCGAAATCTTTGGAGATTGTCCGGCACATGTCTGAGACCAGGGGGATCTTCATGGGGCCCAAACCGCCATCCTTCCTGGATTGGTTGGTCCTGCGGGAGGAAAACATTCCAGCATTACCAGATGTATTATGACAGCAATATCACTATTCCACACGAGACCCGCAGGCAGAATAGTGCCCCCCCCCCCAGGCCATGTGGCCCTCACACGCAGGTTTTTCAGCTGCAATGTGGCACCTCCGGCTCTTACCCTCCGCTCCCCGCTGTCACTTGTAAACACAGAAGCCTTCTGATGTTTACAAGGAAAGTGTTACCTTGGGCGGCTCACAGCTCCAACAGATCCCTCAGGTACTCCTCAACCCTGCACTCTACGCAACGCACCCCCAAACCCTGCACACAAATCCCCCCCAAACCCTGCACTCTGCACACAAATCCCCCCCAAACCCTGCACTCTGCACACAAATCCCCCCCAAACCCTGCACACAAATCCCCCCCAAACCCTGCACTCTGCACACAAATCCCCCCCAAACCCTGCACTCTGCACACAAATCCCCCCCAAACCCTGCACTCTGCACACAAATCCCCCCCAAACCCTGCACTCTGCACACAAATCCCCCCCAAACCCTGCACTCTGCACACAAATCCCCCCCCCAAACCCTGCACTCTGCACACAAATCCCCCCCAAACCCTGCACTCTGCACACAAATCCCCCCCAAACCCTGCACTCTGCACACAAATCCCCCCCAAACCCTGCACCCTGCACACAAATCCCCCCCAAACCCTGCACCCTGCACACACAACGCACCCCCAAACCCTGCACACACAACGCACCCCCAAACCCTGCACACACACAACGCACCCCCAAACCCTGCACACACACAACGCACCCCCAAACCCTGCACACAACGCACCCCCAAACCCTGCACACAACGCACCCCCAAACCCTGCACACAAATCCCCCCCAAACCCTGCACACAAATCCCCCCCAAACCCTGCACACAAATCCCCCCCAAACCCTGCACACAAATCCCCCCAAACCCTGCACTCTACGCAACGCACCCCCAAACCCTGCACACAAATCCCCCCCCCCCCCCAAACCCTGCACACAAAGCACCCCCAAACCCTGCACTCTGTTAAAGCAAAGAGCATTTAAATATTGCACTCCTGAACCCTGTACATAGCACCAGGGTAGCTATTAGAAACCACGGGGCCCCATACAGCCAATGTGACAGGAGCCCCCCCAAAAAAATAAAGTTTACTATGCTGCAGCTATGAATGAACACGAGTGATTGTTAGATCACCCATTGTGATCATTCGGGAAAGGGGCTGTTAAATGAGACATCCTGCAGGATCCTATTGTGTGCTTGCAACTGCCAGTGGGAAGAAGAGTGAAACTAGCAGATGGGGGAATGGGCAGAGAGAACGTAGGAAATTACTGAAAACCTTGTTTCAGCTCCTCATGCACCTCCTATGTCTAAGTCACCCTGTATCTTTAATAGGGCCAGAGGGTGAATGAGAAATCTGATCTGTACTAAAATCGGACTCACTGTACAGATCAGACTGATTTCTCGCTCTCCCTGTGCCCCTATTAGGGACACAGGGTGACTTAGATAGAGGTGCGGTTTTCCCCAACCTCACCAAGGGATTGTGGGTTCCACAGGCCCCCCCCCCCCCAAAGTGACTGTCACAAATCCCCTCCATGGCTCTGCAGCAGGAGGGAGAGGAAGAAGCCAGCTTTCAGCTGCTGCAGAGAGCCATACGGGGGGGGGGGGGGGGGGGGATTGGTCCCAGTAATTACCCACCGATCACCCTTCCTGCCCACATCCAATTGACCCAGCTGTCTGGGCCCTTTTAGGAGGGCTGGTGGCACCCCCCTTATCCACAGCCCTGTGCAGCACATCCCTAAACTCTGCACTTTGTACATAGTGCACAGACGGCCCTTTGAGGGCAACCACACCGCTGATGTGGCCTGAGAGGAAATGGAGTGGACACCCCTGTACTATTCTGCCCAATCACAAAACCAGGAAATTAATATCACATTTCAGATAATAAAATCTCTTCCCATCTCCTCACCCACAGAGGAAGTGGAATTTGATTCAGGAAATGCCACTTTGATCCAGGCACAGGGCTGCGAGTAATTCCATTATGTGACATTTTCCAGATACTTCCAGGCACTAAAATTCCTTAATCATTAAACTCCGCACTGATCTTGCAGGTAAACACATTCCTGGTGCATTCCAAGGGGTCAAAGTCTCAGGGCCCGGCTACAGATGTACGGAGCATCAATGCACAAGTGTAAACGCATGTTATGTCACAACTAAAATCAATGGCCTTCCAACCACCAACACAGCAGTGTGAGCCCCTGAAACATGTCTGTCCTCTGACCTGTTCCAAGAAAAAAACATTTTACTGGACTTAAGTGTGGCCCTCTATCTTTTATAGGCCGTTCTGATTGCATGGGGACACCCAGTATATCCATGTCAGAGAGTGGCCTCTAGAACCCGATTCTGATATATTGCTCAGCTATTGGTGGCTCCAATAAACACGTTCCTTGTTGGGTCTCATTTAGATGGGGGGTACGTAAAGTAAAGGCTCAAGGTTGTCACCTTCATGTGCAGCAGGCCCCCAATAGTTACCCAAGCCCCATATCGATCCAGCGATGTGCACGCAAGCCTTGGCTCTCCCTTCTCATTGGCTCTTGCTGCTGTCAATCACAGACAATGAGCCAATGAGGAGAGAGGCAAGGGCCAAGCCACAGCTGTGTGTGAATGGACATGTGGAGCAGCGGCTCAGGAATGAGCGTGCTTGGTGCCCCTTCCAGTAAGTGGTTTGTCAGTGGCAGGAGCCTGGAGGGCTGGCAGGGGACCCCAAAAAAGGAGGAGGATCGGGGCTGCTCTGTGCAAAATTATTAAACAGGCAAGTACAACATTTTGTTTAACCACTTAAAGACCAGAAGATTTTTCCCTCTTAATGACCAGGACATTTTTACAATACGGCACTGCGTCACTTTAACTGACAATTGTGCTACATTAGAAACAATTGATAACCTTCCCCCTCCACAAAATAAAGATTTTTGGTGGCATTTGAAAAACAAAAATGTTTTACTTTGCTATAATAAAAAAAAAAAAAAAAATGTCAGTTTAGGCCAATATGTATTCGTCATATTTTTGTTTAGCTTTATGGCATTTCTATTAATTTTTTACTAGTAATGGCGATGATCAGCGATTTTTAGCGGGACTGCAACAGACACTTGAGACCATCGACATTTATACAGCAATCAGAGTGGGGGGGGATAGAGGTTCCCAATCACTAGGAACCGACGATCTCTCTCCTCCCCCGTTTACACTGACAGATCCCCGTTCTGCCCGTCTCTGGAACGATTGTGGGTGGCCGGAGGACAGAGTCTGCCAGACCCGCCGCTTGGCTCCCCCACAAAAAAAAAAAAAAAAAAAAGTTGTGTACGCACCCGATGTACAATGACTGCGATATGCGCAGGGGAGCCGACTTGGTGCAGTACAACTGTGGCAGAGGGTCGGTAGGAGGGAAACAAAAAAAAAAACAATTTTAAAAAAAAGTTTAGAAAAAAAATAAAAATAAATAAAATAAAAAAAACTTACATATAAGCGTCATTTGCAGCCTTGCCCAGCGTCAATTGCAGCCTTGCCCAGCGTCATTTGCAGCCCGGTCCGGGTTTAAATTTCCCGCCGCCGAGACTGTCGCGCGCGCCGCCGAAAAAGACCGAGCCGACAGTTCAGCTCCGCTCGCGGTCCCGCCTCCCTAAAGTGTTTCCGGAGCGAGCGCAGGGAGGCAGGACTACAAGCTGAGCCGAACAGTCTGCTCGGTCTATTACGGCGCGGCTTCGGGTTTTCGGGCCGCAATTCGGTCTTTCGGCAGCGCGCGCTATTTTTCAGCGGCGCTTGCCATTTTTGACATTTTTTGGGGGGGATAGCGGCGTATAACACGCACCCACGACTTTCCCCCGATTTTTAGGGGGAAAAAAGTGCGTGTTATACGCCGATAAATACGGTCGTTAACTTTCCTTTAATATGACTGTACACACGCGGTCGGGCAATTTTTTTCTTTGCGTGGGATGCACAGGTATCACATGCATCTGCACACTGGCAGTCCTATTCATGGCAATCGAGACAGTGGCTGCATGGACCCAGCCACTCCTCCCATCCATGGGGGGGTGCATGTCCCCAAACTCACTTTCTGCATTGGGGGGGACATGAACCTACACCACACAGATTTCAAATTTGGAGCAGCGGGAGCACAGCTGCTGCATCCCAATTGACATGAATAAGACTTCCTGCACACAGACACCCGGACTACCTGTGTATCCCCATGCATGGAAAATAAAGTCCTCACACGGGTGAACACTGAAGTACACCCATGTGAGCACTTCATAGGCTGTTTAAAGAGCCATGAGGGTGCAAAACAGGAAAAGTCTGTGGAGCATTGCTTGGGAAAGTGGAAAGCCGGCACCGAACACACAAGGCTGTCCAATAGTATTGGTTGGTGAAGGTGATCTGGTTATTAGACAAACGTCTTCCACACCGCAGAGGATGGCCAGTTTTTGGTTCAAAAATAACTGAAGTGCCATACCACTGGTCAATAGTCAAGATTTTATTGGCTGCCGATGAGATCCATGAAGATGATCACGCCAAATAAAAAATACTCTTCAAGGTCCAGTCATTCCCGATACATTGTTTCCTATTGCAAGACATGCAAGTAGGTTAATTGGCTTCTGTCCAAAAATTGGCCCTAGTATATGAATGGGGACCTTAGATTGTGGGCTCCTTGAGGGTAGGGACCGATGTGAGTGTGCAATGTACAGGGATTGGGACAATTGTAGACACTCAGGTTGAACTGGATGGACTGATGTCTTTATTCAACCTTACTAACTATGGAACTATGAAGACCTGATGGGGGGGGGGGGGGGGGGGGGGGTTTAGACCGGATTCTGACTGGATATTTTATTGTTTTTAGGGTTAGGCTAATCCTTATTGGAATAAGGATTGTATCTAGACTAAGGCCCCTTTCACACTGGGGCGGTGTGGGCATCGGTGGTAAAGCAGCGATATATTTAGCGCCGCTTTACCGGCACAGTTTTAACCCCCGCTAGTGGCCGAAAAGGGGTTTAAACCGCCCGCAAAGGCTGTAAGGGTTGCTTTAGGAGCGGTAAACACGCCACTCTTGCAGCGCTCCAAAAATGTGGCTTGCAGGACTTTTCAGCGTCCTGCACGTGCACCGCCCCCAGGGCTTTCACACTGGAGAGACAGCAGCGCCATTTTTAGCGCCTGCAAAGCACCTCAGTGTGAAAGGGGCCTAATAATCAGTGGTGTGGTACATCAGGTTTCTGGTCTTCTTGCCCTGGTGCGGTCTGATCTATTCATTTGTGGTGGAACCATCCGGGAATGGCAGAGCAGGACCTAAAAAAGCTTCTCTTCATTATGCAAAGACTTCTCAGAAACAGTGTGGAAATCATTGTATGAATCAGATGACGGCTCATCCAATGCAAGGAATGCACCATTCACACGGCTTGCCATCAGTGCCGGGACAAGGTCATCCAGTGCCCAGGGCAAAGATGCCAAACTGCGCCCCCCTTTCCATTAGGGTTAGGCTCAGGGTGCCCCCTACCCCTGCAATATACCATTGCGCCAGGGGCAGCCGCCCCTCCTGCCCACCCCTTGTCCCGGCCCTGCTTGCCATCATTAGGCCGTGTACGATCCAACAACCCCAATCACAGAATATTTCCATCACAAGTCCGCCATTGTCTCCTATCCAGATACAGATCAGACGTACCAGGCCAGGTGGCAGAAATGAGAATCCACCGAGGCTGCGATGACTTCGGTGTTCAGCTTCTTGAACTCCTCGGCTCTGTCACTGAAGGCGATGATCTCCGTGGGGCAGACAAAGGTGAAATCCAGGGGATAGAAGAAGAAAACAACGTACTTTCCTGCAGAGGAAATAAACCCAAATTGTTAGACTAAAAAAAAAAAAAAAAAAAAAAAAAAAAAAACACAACAAAAAAAAAAAAAAAACACAAAAAAAAAAAGCAAGAGGAAAAAAAAAAAAAAATGTATTTGACACATTGACACCAAGTGTGGCGTGTGACATACATGCATTCATTTTCAATGGCACCCCGGGGCATGCCACCTCGGACAGGAATGCACTGCAGCAGTGTCAGTGCTGGGCTCAGCTCTTCCTTCTGAGATGGCCGCTCAGCTGTCAGCTAACTGCCACCTCCTATCTCTGCAGTTACTGAGCTGTTGATGAAATCCTGCTAGTCAGTTCTGCCTACTTAAGCCATTCAGCCCAGAGGATCTCTGCCTTCTCTTGCCAACATCACAGAAACATTCTCCTGTGATCCAGTTCAAAGACTTTCCTTTTCCAACATCCCTTCTGGCTCCAGATCCTGCTTGCTGTTCCACTACATTGACCTCTGACTTCTGGCTTGGCCGACCATCTGTTCCGGTTGCTGAACTCTGGCTATGTTTTGACCAAGTTTGTTATTACTTTTATTATTAAACAAGTGAAATTTAACTGTACTTCTGTCTCGGCCCGATTTCATGGTTTCTGACACTTGTTTGCTTTAATTTCTTGCACTGGTAGTCCATGCCGAAAACAAAATGGGGTGCTTTAACCACTTCCCTACCCGCGTATAGACATTTGACGCCCACAAGGTGGATCTCCCATCCTGGGTTGGGCGTCATATGACGTCCTCTCCTTCCCGGCCGCCTGGGGGGGCGCGCGTGCCCGTGGCTTCGCTCGGGACCCGGTGCGAGTGCCCGGCGGCCGCGATGTCCGCCGGCACCCGCGATTGCCCGTTAAAACAACGGGACCGTGGAGCTGTGTGTGTAAACACAAAGCTCCACGTCCTGTCAGCGGAGAGGAGACTGATCATGGTGATCCCAGTATGGAGGATCACTGATCGGTATCCTCCCTTTTGTGAGTCCCCTCCCCCCACAGTTAGAATCACTTCTATAGGGAACACATTAACCCCTGCAGCACCACCTAGTGTTAACCCCTTCCCTGCCAGTCACATTTACACAGTAATCAATGCAATTTTATAGCAACGATCGCTGTGTAAATGGTTCCAAAAATGTGTCAAAAGTGTCCGAAGTGTCCGCCGCAATGTCGCAGGTCACGAAAAAAAAAAAAAAAAAATGCAATAAATCTATCCCCTATTTTGTAGACGCTATAACTTTTGCGCAAAACCGATCAATATACGCTTATTGCGATTTTTTTTACCAAAAATATCTAGAAGAATACGTATCGGCCTAAACTGAGTAAAAAAATCTTTTTTTTTTTAAAATGGATATTTATTATAGCAAAAAGTAAAAAAAGTGTTTTTTTTTTCAAAATTGTCGTTCTTTTGTTTATAGCGCAAAAAATAAAAACCGCAGAGGTGATCAAATACCACCAAAAGAAAGCTCTATTTGTGGGAAAAAAAGGACGTCAATTTTGTTTGGGTGTAACGTCGCACGATCGCACAATTGTTAGTTAAAGCGACGCAGTGCCGAATCGCAAAAAGTGCTCTGGTAAGGAAGGGTGTAAAATGGCCTGGTGCTGAAGTGGTTAAAGACCTTCAACCTCTTTAGGTACTTTTACATGCAACACCCACCACCCCTTCCCAGCTACATCTGAAAAATATACTACCTCTTCAGCGGAGCCCAGCCCTGAACTTTTAAATTTCTCACCCAGGCAGAAATGATTTCACCCTTTTTCTGAAGCCTCCTGGGATACTCATGTCACCCACCCTGGGCCGATGTCCAGCACACTGGCCCCAGTGCAAAAACCCAGAAGAGATCCGTCTGCCTGACCGAGTCAGTACAGAAGATGGTGGTGCAGGGAACCCGCATGCAGTGGCAGAGCAGGGGGGGGGGGTCAGGGGGAGGAATAGTGTTCCTTCCTCCCCCCCATAGTTGGTTTAGTGGGAGGAAAAAGGGACCACCCTCCATGGGGTCAGTGGGAAAAATAGTGACCCAAGTCTAAGGGTCTGTGGGAGGAATGATGCCTCAACCATTTGTCGGGAGTGCCTTCCATCAATGGGAGGAACGGTGCCCGAGGGCCAGTTAACACCCAACAGCCACAGCCAGCTCATGATGTGGTTTGGAGACCACGGCTCTGGTGCAGCACAAGAGACCTCCTGTGAGCGGGCCTACAGCCATCACTATTAAAGCGGAGTTCCACTCAAAAATGGAACTTCCGCTTTAACCACTCCTCACCCCCTTACATGCCACATTTGGCATGCAATTTTTTTTGGGGGGGGGGGGGGGGAGTGGGGCTTCATTAGGAGGGGGGACTTCCTGTCCCACTTCCTCTTTCCGCCCAGGAACTGCCTAGGCGACTCCTCCCTCTAGGCGATCTCCTGGGACACACGACAGGTCCCAGGAGATGGCCTATCCACTCCGGGAGCGCAGCGCGGCTCGCGCATGCGCCGTGCCCGGCTGCGAAGACTAAAGCTGTCACGGCCGGGTGCCCTTAGTGGAAATGGCGGCGCCAGCGAAGAGGGGGAGAGGAGCGACACCCCGTTCGGCCGCATCGCTGGACCGTGGAACAGGTAAGTGTCATTTTTTTTTTTAAAAGTCAGCAACTACACTTTTTGTAGCTGCTGACTTTTAAAATGCCTGGAACTCCCCTTTAAGGAATCTCGTTCAAATCATAAATGGAGTCTACAGTATAGAAATCATCTATATAGTAAAGAATGCAAAGAGCACCTGTTGTGTCACCACAACATGGATCAGATGTACTGCGGACCCAGGATTGATAGATAATCTATCGATCGTATTATGGTATGGTTGGTCTGATCACGTCTTCTGTACCCCCCTTTTCCTATTTGTGTTTTACGTTGCGTTTGTTATTAGATTTACAAACAAACAAACAAACAAACAAACAAACAAACAAACAAACAAACAAACAAACAAACAAACAAACAAACAAACAAACAAACAAACAAACAAACAAACAAACAAACAAAACAAACCAAACAAACTCCATTCGATCCGTGTTGATTATAACATTGTAATCTTATTGTCCCTCATGTATACTAAAGTTATACTTTTATTATAAACATGGATATTTTGTAATAGTATATATGACACACGATCTCAATAATAGAGACATCTATATATCTTTTACAGATATCCATTATAATCTGCCTCAGAAATCTGGGCGATCGCCGACTTCTCCACCCACCTCTGTAGTCGGAGAGTTTAAGATCTTTGAACTGTCCATCGGGCATCACAGCCTTGGCGGTGAAGTCAGGAACGAGCTTTCCGATATGTGCGTTTCCAGCAGACATGGTGCGTCCGTCTAGGAGGAGAATTAATTAGGAAAGATCAGAGTCTGGAGGCAGAAATTCGATCCGTTATCTGGTGTGCTGCTACAAACATACAGATCATACTTTAGGGAACATAATTTTTAAAGAGGCACATGTATGGAAGTTGCAAAGCAAACAAAAAAATAAAAACACATTGAATAAGTAGCAAATCTGTCAGCACAATTGCCACAAGCTTACATCAGCTACAGAGCAACGCAGCAGTAATATGTAGAGGTCAGCGGTGACACGTCAGCCCCGGCGCAGGCTCTGGAAGACAAGTGCTCCTCTCTGTCAGTGTTCCGCCTCTGGGCAAGTGACCCGATCTACACTACGAACAAAGATCACATTGTTCCCAAGAAACATTTTTACTACTCGGCACCACGAGAGTCTAAAACTGAAGCTGAACTCCGGGGAGAGCAGAAATAGAAGACAAAGATCCCGAGTGAGAAACACAAAGATAAGAGGGGCCCAAAATCTATTAATAATGTAGGACAGCCGCATTGAGATTCCAGAATTGTTCCACGGATGGTCCATCACTTGCGGTGGAAGGTTCTGGTTCTTCTGGTGAAGAAGAGGACACCCCCGTCACCATCACCATCACTCTGATCAATCCGGTAATCAATTATTCGTAATTACAGTCAGGGGCGTGGCTAGGTCTACAATAGATCTGGGGGTAGAGCCCATAGCAATGTAGTAAAGAAATTCATATGCTTGGGCGGGCATACACATGTATATACAGCAATATACGTGTGTGTATATATCCCCAGAGAGCCCCCCCCCTTACATCAGGGTCCCCAGAGAGCCTCCCCCCACCTTACATCAGGGTCCCCAGAGAGCCTCCCCCCCCTTACATCAGGGGTCCAAGAGAGCCTCCCCCCTTACACCAGGGTCCCCAGAGAGCCTCCCCCCCTTACATCGGGGTCCCCAGAGAGCCTCCCCCCCCTTACATCAGGGTCCCCAGAGAGCCTCCCCCCCCCCCCCCCCCTTACATCAGTGTCCCCAGAGAGCCTCCCCCCCCCTTACATCAGGGTCCCAGAGAGCCTCCCCCCCCTTACATCAGGGGTCCCCCCAGAGAGCCTCCCCCCCCCCTTACATCAGGGTCCCCAGAGAGCCCCCCCCCCCCTTACATCAGGGTCCCCAGAGAGCCTCCCCCCCCTTACATCAGGGTCCCCAGAGAGCCGCCCCCCCTTACATCAGGGTCCCAAGAGAGCCTCCCCCCCCTTACATCAGGGTCCCCAGAGAGCCTCCCCCCCTTACATCAGGGGTCCCCAGAGAGCCCCCCCCCCCTTACATCAGGGTCCCCAGAGAGCATCCCCTCCCCTTGGGGTCCCCTGCAGAGACTCGGGGCTATAGCCCCAAAAGCCACCCCCTAGCAACGCCACCGATTAGTCAAATTCCAATGTTTGCATAGCAATATTATATTAACACTACCTGGAGGAAGGTCACCTCACCTGCAGTACAATCGGCCGCATGTCTGTACGATCGGTGTAACCAACACTTCACATGGCATCACACCGGCCATCATGTCCTCCATCTGTCCTCTCACCTCTATGAACAGGTAGGTGCTCCTCCCCAGAAAACAGCTACCCCCCCAGAACTCTGGTCCCCAACCTGCAGCCTGAGGGTCCCAATGCAGCCCTTTGGTATGTGATGTGTGGCCCTCAGAGGGAACATTGATTGGGGGGGGTAGATTTGAGCTCCGCCAGCCTCATCCAACATCTCGCTGCAGAAGATAATTTGAAGCTGCATCTCCGCAGCCAGCAAAGAGGGATATTTACTAAAACTGGTTTCTATGAACTGCACCAATCAGCTTCCAGGTTTTATTGGACAAGCTGAAGTTAGAAGCTGCACCAGATTGAGTGCTCCAGTTTTACTAAATCTCCCTCAATGTATCCGGTCATCACTGATGGTGGCGGCCCGTAACGCAGGGCGCCGCCCCCCCCTTCCAGAGTGTCCGGCCCGACGCATGGATTGCAATGGTTTTTTTATTCATTTAAATTTTTTTTAAGCACATGATTAGAGCCAGAGGCTCCACTAGTACACTGATCACCTGCCGTTATGTGCAGAGAGCTGCGTGAAATCAGTCCTGGACACAATTTGTGAATGGGGACCATAGGAAATCATCGTGTGAGTTTAGGGGGGGGATGGATAACTTCATCTATCCGCAGCTAAAATCTGAATTCTATCCTCCCGTAGGAAAAAGGCCTTAACCACTTGCTGAGCGGCTCCTGTACATCGGCACTTTGAAGAGGGATCTCTCAGTAACAGCAGCTGCCACAACCGACAGCGATCTTTTCAGGAGCCGGTGTACTATCACATTCTGTCCCCCATCAGAAAGTGTCCGCTGTGTACTGCACATGCACAATACACAGAACTACCAAATTCCAAAAATTGCAGAGGATGAACGGCGCCTGCGCCGCGAGGCCACTTTCAAGCCCCACCATCCAAGTGGACAGAGTTAGAATATAAAAAAAAGAGCCGAGCGCAGCGAGGCCGTGCCCGAAGTGTGGCAAGCGAAGCGAGGGGCCCCCTCTAAGTTTGTGCAGCCCTATGTCCACTTGGATGGTGGGGCGTCACCTCGACTCACGGCGCAGTCACCGTTCATCTTCGGATTTTTTCTGAAAATCCTTCTGCTCCGTACTGCGCATGCGCAGTACACAGCGGACACTTTGTGATAGCCGGACTGTTCTTGTCAGAACGCCGGTCGCCTTTACGATAATGGTGGTCTCCGCGAGATCACCGTTTTCAGCGACGGGAGGTGCCCCCACCCTGGAGGTGATCGGGTTCCTGTGCTGGGTATGGAGACGAGTGAGGATAAGATGGCCTCCACCCGTCTCTATACCACAGGAGGGCAGGAGACACGTTAAAAAAAAAAAAAAAAAAACATTTTTCTGTTATTTTTTTGCATTTTAGTCCAAATACGAGATATGACGACACTGACCCCCCCCCCCCCCACGATGACACCCCCCCCCCCCGATATGAGGACACTCTGACCCTCCCCCCCCAGATATGAGGACACTCTGAGACCCCCCCCCCCCCAGACCCCCCCCCTCTGACCCCACCAGATATGAGGACACTCTGACCCCCCCCCCCCCCCCCCCAGAATGAGGAATGACCCCCCCCCAATAAGGATGACACTCTGACCCCCCCCCCCCCCAGGACATATGAGGACACTGACCCCGCCCCCCTCCCCCCCTGACACACTGAGGACACTGATCCCCCCCCCCCCAGATATGAGGACAGAGAAAGAACTCTGACCCCCCCCAGCCTTGCCCCCTTGATGCCCCCCCAAGAACGGAGCCCCCTCCCCTCATACCCCCCCTTCCTCCCATCTCCCCCCGTGGTCTGCTCTCTCGCTCCCGATAGGACACATTCTCTGCTCCATATTCCTCTCTCCCCTCCATCTCCGTCCCATCCATCCTCCCTCTCTCCCCATTCCTCCCATCTGATCCCCCCCCCCCCCAGATATGAGGACACTCTGATGCTCTCCCCATCCCCCCCCCCCCAGATATGATGCTCCTCCCTTCATCTGCTGACACTCTGAGCCGTGTGCTCCCCATCCTCCTCCCCCCCCCCAGTCCTCATCCCTCTCCCAGTTCCCTATGAGGACATCGCCCTCTATAAACCCCCTCAAGCATCCTCAAAAGCTGACACTGACCCCCCCAGATATACCTGACCCCCCCCCCCCTCAGATATGACACTCCAGGACCCCCACCCCTAGGACAACCCCCCCCAGATATGAGGACACTCTGACAGACCCCCCCCAGATAAAAGGACCCAGACCCCCCCCCAAAAAGTTGACAACTGACCCCCCCCCCCCCCAGATATGAGGACACTCTGACCCCCCCCCCCAGATATGAGGACACTCTGACCCCCCCCCAGATATGAGGACACTCTGACCCCCCCCCTCCCCCCCAGGAATAAGAGGACAACCCCCCCCCCAGATATGAGGACTCTGACCCCCCGCCCCCCCCCCAGATAAGAGGCTGACCCCCCCCCAGATATGAGGACACTGACCCCCCCCAGATATGAGGACACTGACTCGACCCCCCCCCCCCCAGATATGAGGACACTCTGACCACCTCTGACCCCCCCAGATCTGACCCCCCCCCCCCCCCCAGAAATGAGGACATACCCCCCCCCTCATATTAGAAGAGGACCCTGTCATGCTTTTTTTCTATACAAGAGATGTTTACATTCCTTGTAATAAGGAATAAAAGGTGACCCACCCTGTTTTTTTTATTTATTAAAACAGGGAAAAATCACCGGCAAAAACCCTCCCGACCCCTAACATACCCCCCCCCCCCCCCCCCCGCGCCGCCCCCCCAGCTGTCGCAGAAGCAAACGCATTTACACGAATAGCGCCCGCATATTAACAACGGTGGTCAAACCAATATGATGACACACAGACCGCCCCCCCCCCCACACATGTGAGATGATCCTGTAATAGAACGCCGCGATCAGAAGCAGAAGCAAACGAGAGCAATAATACAATAATTCTAGCCCTGGACCTCAAACTCAAAATAAGCAACCTGTAGAATTTTTTTTTTTTTTTTAAACGTGGCCCGTGGAGATTTGAGGGTAAAAGTTGGACGCCATTCCACGAGCGGGGGCGCAATTTTGAAGCCTGGCGTTGAAAGGGTCAAGGAAGGTTTTTTGCTGAACTTTTTTTTATTTTGCTGCAACAAGGAAATCTATTTTGTAATTTTATGTGATGGACCAACACAAAGTGTCACATAATTGTGAAGTGGAAGGAAAATGATACAAATAAATATGTGAAAAGTGTGGGGGAGGGGGGGGCATTTGTATTCAGCCCCCTTTACTCTGATAACTAAAATCTAGTGGAACCAATTGCCTTCAGAAGTCACCTAATTAGTAAATAGAGTCCACCTGTGTGTCATTTAATCTCAGTATAAATACAGCTGTTCTGTGAAGCCCTCAGAGGATTGTTAGAGAAGCTTAGTGAACAAACAGCATCATGAAGGCCAAGGAACACCCCAGACAGGTCAGGGATAAAGTTGTGGAGAAGTATAAAGCAGGGTTGGGTTATAAAAAAATCTCCCAAGCTTTGACCATCTCACGGAGCTCTGTTCAATCCATCATCGGAAAATGGAAAGAGTATGGCACAACTGCAAACCTACCAAGACACGGCCGTCCACCTAAACTGACCGGGCCGGGCAAGGAGAGCATTCATCAGAGAAGAGCCAAGAGGTCCATGGTAACTCTGGAGGAGCTGCAGAGATCCACAGCTCAGGGGGGAGAGTCTGTCCACAGGACAACTATTAGTCGTGTTCTCCACAAATCTGCCCTTTATGGAAGAGTGACAAGAAGAAAGACATTGGAGAAAGAAAGTCATAAGAAGTCCTGTTTGTAGTTTGTGAGAAGCCATGTGGGGGAGGGGAGCAAACATGTGGAAGAAGGTGATCTGCTCACATGACACCAAAATTCTACTTTATGGCCAAAAAGAAAAACTCTATGTGTGGGGGAAACTAACACTGCCCATCCCCCTGAACACACCATCCCCACCGTGAGACATGGTGGTGGCAGCATCATGTGGTGGGGATGGTTTTCTTCAGCAGGGACAGGGAAGCTGGTCAGAGTTGATGGGAAGATGGATGGAGACAAATACAGGACAATCTTAGAAGAAAACCTGTTAGAGTCGGCAAAAGACTTGAGACTGGGGGGGGGAGGGTCACCTTCCAGCAGGACAACGACCCGAAACATACAGCCAGAGCTACAATGGAATGGTTTAGATCAAAGCATATTCATGTGTTAGAATGGCCCAGTCACAGTCCAGACCTAAATCCCATTGAGAATCTGTGGCAAGACTTGAAAATTGCTGATCAGACGCTCTCCATCCAATCTGACAGAGCTTGAGATATTTTACAAAGAAGAAGAATGGGCAGAAATGTCCTCTCTAGATGGGCAAAGCTGGTAGAGACACCCCCAAAAAGACTTGTAGAGAAAGGGGGTTCTACAAAGTATTGACTCCGGGGGGCGCCATACAAATGCCCCCCCCCCCCCACACTTTTCACATATTTATTTGTATCATTTTCCTTCCACTTCACAATTATGTGACACTTTGTGTTGGTCCATCACATAAAATCCCAATAAAATACATGGTGGAGGTTTATGTTTTTTGTGTAACTAATAAAACTTTGCTGGGAATTTCAAGGGGTATGAATACTTTTTCAAGGCACTGTACTTGTACTCCGGGGGGGGGGGGGGGGTCTGTGTACTCGGTTTGTAATCCGGGGGGGGGGGGAGGGTCTGTGTACTCCGGTTTGTACTCCGGGGGGGGGGGGGGTCTGTGTACTCCGGTTTGTACTCCGGGGGGGGGGGAGGGTCTGTGTACTCCGGTTTGTACTCCGGGGGGGGGGGGGGGGGGGTCTGTGTACTCCGGTTTGTTATCGGGGGGGGGGGAGGGTCTGTGTACTCGGTTTGTACTCGGGGGGGGGGGGGGAGGGTCTGTGTACTCCGGTTTGTACTCCGGGGGGGGGGAGGGTCTGTGTATTACTCCGGTTTGTACTCCGGGGGGGGGAGGGTCTGTGTACTCCGGTTTGTACTCCGGGGGGGGGGGGGGTACTCCGGGGGGGGGGGTCTGTGTACTCGGTTTGTACTCCGGGGGAGGGGGAGGGTCTGTGTGTACTCCGGTTTGTACTCCGGGGGAGGGGGAGGGTCTGTGTACTCCGGTTTGTACTCGGGGGGGGGGCTGTGTAATCCGGTTTGTATTGTGTACACTCCGCCGTTTGTACTGGTTGTACAATCCGGTTTGTAATCCCTCCCCCCCCACAGCGGGGGTGCAGCGCGCGCTCCATCTGGGGATTTGTACGTAACCAGCCAGAAGCAAAGTGTCCCTCAGATTCCGCTTCTTGGCAACTATGGTGAGGACCCCAGAGGGTGTTTATAAGTTTATAGGTGAAATGTGTCCCGCCCCCAGGTGGGGGAGCCATACAAACCGCTAATGAAGATAATAACACACATCTAAGGGCGGGGGAGGGGGACGCCCTACAAGAGAGCCAGAATCCCAACTACAAATTATACAAAGTATATACATGTGACTTCACCGGACCTGGTGATCTCTGTACAGCACTGCGGTTTATGTCAGAGCTATATAAATGTACAATTAATAGTGTGTGACTGTGGGGGAGGGGACATTAGAGTGTAAGCTCCTCTGTACAGAGACTGATGTGACTGTGGGGGAGGGGACATTAGAGTGTAAGCTCATCTGTACAGAGACTGATGTGACTGTGGGGGGAGGGGACATAGAGTGTCCTCTGTACAGAGACTGATGTGACTGTGGGGGGAGGGGACATTAGAGTGTAAGCTCCTCTGTACAGAGACTGATGTGACTGTGGGGGAGGGGACATTAGAGTGTAAGCTCCTCTGTACAGAGACTGATGTGACTGTGGGGGAGGGGACATTAGAGTGTAAGCTCCTCTGTACAGAGACTGATGTGACTGGGGGGGAGGGGACATTAGAGTGTAAGCTCCTCTGTACAGAGACTGATGTGACTGTGTGGGGGAGGGGACATTAGAGTGTAAGCTCCTCTGTACAGAGACTGATGTGACTGTGGGGGAGGGGACATTAGAGTGTAAGCTTCCTCTGTACAGAGACTGATGTGACTGTGGGGGAGGGGACATTAGAGTGTAAGCTCCTCTGTACAGAGACTGATGTGACTGTGGGGGAGGGGACATTAGAGTGTAAGCTCCTCTGTACAGAGACTGATGTGACTGTGGGGGAGGGGACATTAGAGTGTAAGCTCCTCTGTACAGAGACTGATGTGACTGTGGGGGGAGGGGACATTAGAGTGTAAGCTCCTCTGTACAGAGACTGATGTGACTGTGGGGGGAGGGGACATTAGAGTTTAAGCTCCTCTGTACAGAGACTGATGTGACTGTGGGGGAGGGACATTAGAGTGTAAGCTCCTCTGTACAGAGACTGATGTGACTGTGGGGGAGGGGACATTAGAGTGTAAGCTCCTCTGTACAGAGACTGATGTGACTGTGGGGGGAGGGGACATTAGAGTGTAAGCTCCTCTGTACAGAGACTGATGTGACTGTGGGGGGAGGGGACATTAGAGTGTAAGCTCTCTGTACAGAGACTGATGTGACTGTGGGGGGAGGGGACATTAGAGTGTAAGCTCCTCTGTACAGAGACTGATGTGACTGTGGGGGGAGGGGACATTAGAGTGTAAGCTCCTCTGTACAGAGACTGATGTGACATTAGAGTGTAAGGGGGATGGGGGGAGGGGACATTAGAGTGTAAGCTCCTCTGTACAGAGACTGATGTGACTGTGGGGGGAGGGGACATTAGAGTGTAAGCTCCTCTGTACAGAGACTGATGTGACTGTGGGGGGGAGGGACATTAGAGTGTAAGCTCCTCTGTACAGAGACTGATGTGACTGTGGGGGGGGAGGGGACATTAGAGTGTAAGCTCCTCTGTACAGAGACTGATGTGACTGTGGGGGGGGGGGAGGGGGACATTAGAGTGTAAGCTCCTCTGTACAGAGACTGATGTGACTGTGGGGGAGGGGACATTAGAGTGTAAGCTCCTCTGTACAGAGACTGATGTGACTGTGGGGGAGGGGACATTAGAGTGTAAGCTCCTCTGTACAGAGACTGATGTGACTGTGGGGGAGGGGACATTAGAGTGTAAGCTCCTCTGTACAGAGACTGATGTGACTGTGGGGGGAGGGGACATTAGAGTGTAAGCTCCTCTGTACAGAGACTGATGTGACTGTGGGGGAGGGGACGGACGGCTGCTGATCAATCCAAATTGTATTTTTCATGCTCCGATATTACATGAATGAATGCGATGTATTTGCGTCCAATACAGATGCACGTATCCACTTCTTTGGCCCGGGTTAATAACCCCCCCCCCCCCCCCCCGCATAACCCAACGTGCTCATCTGTCATCATGTTGCAAATTAAAGAGACGACCCTTCGGTGCGTCCATACCCCTTCAATGGCTCCTGCTTGTTCGCATGAATGGTAAAAGGGTTGAGGTGACGGCGATCTGCCAGACAGCAGTTGTTCCCGAATTCCCTCCAATCACTTTTGATGAATCCCAGTTTCAGAATTAGATGAAGAAGTGCTTGAGAGCAATCAACCAATCGTCTAATAGCCAACACTCGGCCCGCCTGCAACCCTCCCCCCCCCCCCCGCTCCAGGGCCGCGCCCATAGCGCCTCTGGTATCCCCCCCCCCCTTACCTCCACCACTAGCAGTGCTCCTCATCTAGCCCCCCCCGCCTCCTCCCACCACTAGCAGTGCTCCTCAGTATCCCCCCCCTCCCCCACCACTCATCTCCTCAGTATCCCCCCTCCTCCCCCACTAGCAGTGCTCTCCCTTTCCCCCCCCCCCCCTCCCCCCACCATACAGTGTCCTCATGTC